>JABSTT010005390.1:0-18235 GCA_013339685.2 Hyalomma asiaticum
TAGGACACATGCCAGTCTGCCTCTTCCCAGGTGTGATGGTACGTGCATTTCTAGCAGTAACGCAGTGATTTCTAATACGGTGGCCTGCCCTACATTCCTCGTGAAGTTTTCTGAAGTATCATAGCTTTCTTTTGTGCTGGCAGCACATGCCTGACTGAATGATCCCATTTAAGTACATGGACAGGTCTAAACTTTAGGCAGACAACTGTGGCATTTAATTATCGTGTGCGTTAAGCGGGCAGTTGCTCTGGGAGGGTCGTTCCTTCCTACAGTGATTCATCTGACACTCTTGAGTTTGTGAGGTGTGGCAGGGCTTTAAATCATGCCATGGACCCTCTAAAGCTGGTTGTGCGTGGTGCAATTGGCCACTAAACAAATAATGTGATGGCCCGAAAATACGCTTTCGAATTTGGAATGTATGAACAAAATATTATAGTTGGTAGTCTGTGGGGTGAACTTGAGTAGGGAAAGTAGCATAGTTTAGTTGGCATGAAGAAAACGGATTTTGTAGTTCATTCAGCTCTTCTCTTTGTAGGGTGAAAAATAAAAAGGAGGCGCTGCCACAGTGGATGCTAACACTGATGCTACATTACCATTCCTGAAAGCTGTTTTTTTGCATTCAACCCCCGAAGGATGTTTGACAACTGTGGTGTCCGAGTCAGTGGCATGGTTTAGGCAAGAAATGTGCAAAGCCTCCCCAGAACAGCTGCTTCCCTATAGTTCCAAATGGCATCAGTACACAGAGCCACATTTTTGCAAAAAGTTAATCTTCAATAAATGACAGCATGCAGGGCTTGCTCTAACAGTACTTCATGGAGGGTATCTTAGAAAGTGTAATGCCACCAACAAAAGGCTAGAACCAGATTTTGAAATAATCAGCTAGCACATTTGCTGTGTTTAGGAGCGTGTTGGTATAATTCTAATCAGAATGAAGCAACTTGTCACATTCATGCAAATAGGTGTGCTTTACAGAGTTGCCACATTAGTCTGTATCAGTGGTGTCATGCTATTTCTACAGCATTTGGAGCGAATGACAAGCTGTAACTGTACATGTCGATGTAAGCTCATGCTGCTTTGTGAAATCGTTAATCAGGTAAAGGTGCTCTGATTTTTTTAGGCAATACACTTATTGTAAAATAAAGGTTAAAAAACAAGAAGATTTGCATGCGCACACATTGGCACTTGCTAAAATAAATTCTCAAGTTGTGGCAGCACTTTCCTTCGTCTCCTCTGACAGCCCAAATTCGCACCGTGTTTCTTGTCCAGCGGTCGGTAACTATCATGTTGCATCCAGGAATGGTGCAACTTCAAGGAGGAATTGTAAAGAAATTAATGAGATCTAGGAGACACATCACTCAAAAACAAAACATTCATGCAAATGCATGAATCATGAGGGGAAAATTCCAAAGCCCTACTCAGCGTTCTTCCTTTTCTGTTTAATTTTTCTTATGTTCACACACTGAAAGTCACCATCATCAATTAATGCACTTACAAGGGGGGCATCCCCTCTTCCTTGTCAATGCTACCCTGACCCCTGGTGACATAGAAGTAGGGAAAGATGCTCTTGGTGCATGTTGCAAGCTGGTCTCAAGAAAGCTGTTCTTCTGTTGCCGTAATGAGTATTTTCATGTGTGGCTGTGTATTGATTCGTCACGGACATTGAAAGAACCATAAGTAGCAAGAACAAAGCAATAAAAAAGCAGCAAGCATAAAGCAGAGGTAGCAGTGATACCTTAGGTGCAAAGTTGTTTATGTGGGGATGAGGGGGACCTTATGTGGTGCTATTATTCAAGTTGATACTTAGTGAGAAATTAGGTTCTTGGTAGAATTGTTCTGAAATTGTCTGCTTTTTTTATGTTAAGTTTACATACAATCAAGTTCCATATTTTATTGGAGGGTATCACACGCTCCTTGAAGCTGATACGTTAAAACTGCAAATCTCTATGTGGTGGTAATTGGAGAGACATTGGGGATTTCGAGCAAATACTCCGAAGTTCAGTGTTTGGAAACGAATAAGTAAGAATTGACAGTAGAGCCATTGGTAACTTGTGAAAGATGCAACATATTATTCATGAAAATGTGGCCATTGATTTTTTATGCATCCTCATTAACATACATTAGCACCTCCATGCACAAGATAGCAGTGTCAATCTGAGAGCTATCCAATCATAGAATGTGTCTCGGTTGAGGAAAAGCTCTCTTGGTATCACAGCTCCTGTTAGCTAGTGCTGCATTCACCAGCCTGGGTTAGTAGTGGTATAATAATGGCAGCACCTCGTGAGTTCGACAGCAGTGCTAGTGGGGCATGCTTTCAGTGCATGCTCGTAAAACTCGTGAAGCCAAATGCAAGTCTTTGGCAGCAGAAATGGAGAGGTTGGTAGTCATAAGGTGTCTGGCTTGGCATGTGGAATGGATCTAAGGTGGCTCCTAATTTCCGTAACATTAGGTGGTTTTTTTTGTCTTGTTTGTGAAGCATCATTTTGCAGTTCAGTACTTTTTCATCGAGTGCTTTGTGCAGAACTCTAGCACATGTCATCAGTAATGTAGCCCCGCTCTGCGATGACATGGAGAAAAGGGCTCATCGCTTTTACTGAGCATCACTGAAAGCTCACCGAGAGCTTGACGTTTACGAGGTGATCAAAGCTGGGCATCAGAAGTTTTTCGTTCTGAAGTGTTTTCTAGGCATCTAAATGCAGAACGGGTTGTCTCTCTTGTAAGGCGGCGCCTTTTGCATATACAACTTCATTAAAACTTATCATTCCCATTTCTTTTGTTTTGCTGCTAACATGCAAGCTTTTGGCAAGTTCCAGTAATGAGCTATACATTTTATGACGGCATCAAGCAGACACTTCATAGAACCTTTGCTATCAATCCAGGACAACATGTGGTGGCCTGGATCAGGTTCAAGGAGGCTGCTGGAGCCAGAAATTTCAGTGCGCTTTTGGTAGAGCTTGTGAGCATGTTTAAATAATGCTCGAAAGTTGGCCACTACGGATCAAACATCAACCATGACATGGTCATAATTTGCATGAATCAGATGCAAGTTGTGGACTGGTGCACCTTGCATATTTATTTAAGAGGAAGCAACCACTACAGAGAATAGCGTCAACAGGATAATGTAAGCCAACAAGACTTTGATGTCCCTGATTAGCACGCATATACTGCAAATTCCATGCTGCGTTAAAAAAAGTGGGACATGGTTTTTGAAGTAAGGGATCAATAAGGTTTGCTCCAATTCCCCTGATACATGTTTGCGGTGTAAAATTGGGCAATATCATGCTTTTACCCCAAAACAGATGACTCTACTCGTGCAAAAAATCTGACGTGCCTTCAAGAAGATTGGTGAATGCTGCTCAAAAATCTTTTAGCCAGCTCTTTGAAGTTGAACGGCTTATGAAAGAAAACTGATGATAAAAGAAATCTGCGAGAGACAAATACAGCATGCGGACAGGTGTTTAAATTGTGTCAGCAACATTATCTGCAAAATCCTTTAAATGTGTGGAAAATCTTGATATGGGGAAGGCTGGAAGTATTCTATTAAATGAGGCTGGATATACAACAGAAATGCTCTCATTGGCAGTCCATTTGGCATCACACTGCACGTTATGCTGCTTCAAGCATATCTTCAATTAGGCCAAGGCTTTCGATCGATGCAGATCTAAAGGAACATGGGAAATTTTGGAGGTTTATTTAGTGCGCTGCAGGGCTTGGGAAACCATGTGAGCACACTTTCCATGGCTCTTGGAAATGGTGCCTAAGTGCCACTGTGGAGAGCACATAGATTGCTTTCAATTTTGTTGTTTCATTGTTTTCTGCCTGCTGACCAGCAGGCACACTATCATGCATATTTGATGTGCACTTACAAATAAGAAATGCTTGTAAGCTCATGCATGTGCGGCTTGTATTGTCCTTCGTGCAAAAGTATAGCATAGTAAATGGAAAAATAGTTGCTTCCCATACTAATAGCTGCTTCAAAGTAGGGAAGTTCTTGTGTGCGTTTATTTTCAGTGCACTTTCTGCACCAGCGTAATGCTAATCTATTTTATGAGTGACTTGCTGATGTGCCTAATCAGTTCTTTTCACAATAGGCATGTTACATTTATTTTTAGAAGCTCAATATCCTTGTCATGATTTTGCAATGTTGCATGCACACTACAGTTTGGTTTTTATATTCTTGTATGCAGATGGGGTTACCTGCAAGAAGTAAATGCGTTGGAAGCAAGGGCTTCATCAGAAGTTGGCTGCCGGATGACCCTTGTTCTTCGAGTAGAGACCATCAACAACCCACAAACGCTACCTTTCTGCCAGGTAGCTGCATCCAGAGCCGTGGCCAGCTCATCATTGCTACCACATACCCAGTGGCTGCTTATAGGATTCTGGCCAACCGGCAGACATGAATACCTCACAACTGCAGCTCTAGCCAACCCATTGTTCATGGTGCCTTGCCAAATTCCATCTTGGCTTGTGACGACAATAACTTAAGTGCTGTACAGTTGAATTTTCTCATTTGTATTTTTATAAATAAAATTTTAAAAATTTCTTCGAGTATTCTCATTTGCCTATTGCTTGTACACTGGACATCTGCTTCTTTACATCATTATTTTTTTACTACTAGTTGATGTTACAGCATCAGGGCACTTGTTATTGAGAAAAAGGAAATTGAGCAAAGGCAGGTCGGTTACGGGCAGTAAAGACAAAGGTGTGACCAGATGCTTTTCAAGTACAGTGCGGCATGTGTCCAATCGGCATGGAAGTCATCGCCTTCAAGACTGTAAAGAGTTGGTGTGGCCCTCATGGTAAGCTGCAGGACCTCAAGGCAAATTTTGAAGCCTGCTGGCAATAGAATGGCAGTGGAAGGAGGTCCCTGAACAATGGCTATAGTGGCAGGCCAGTAAGAATACAGGCTAGCGAACATTGGCTTAGGATGGCATATTACTGGCTGCATGGTGGCCCTGCATTAGCGCCATGTTGCGAACATTGGCATTTGTGAATTGGTCCTATGTTCCTGACATCCTGGCATTCGTGAACTGGCCCTATGTTTCTTTCATCCTGGCAACTACACTGGCATACTGTCAGCCCAGTGTTGGCATGAATGCTGGTCCTACATTGGAGAAAGTTGCACTTGGCTCATATGCCAACTTTGGACCAATGTTCGTGCCATTCTTTTCGAACATTGGTCCATGGCTCGGCCAATGCAGGTGTGCTGCCTGGGCCCAGGCAGCACAGTAAGAGGGGCCAATGTTGGAAATGCATTGGCTGTTCCGGGCCCAACCACGGGCTGGAATTGACAATGTAATGCCAATATTGTCTCTACCACTCTTTTAGTATACCATTGTAGGCCCGAGTTACACAGCCATTAACCAGTATTCGCCGAGCCATTTCTGAACACAGGACACATTGGTCCGCATTGCAGTACCATTTACCAGTATTGGCGAGCCATCTCAATAAACATGACACATTGGTCCACGTTACAGAATCATTAACCAGTATTACTAAGAGCCATTTTTAAAGAGTGGAAACATTGGCCTAATTTACCCGGGCAGTAAGAATTATAGGCAAGCCATGCATTTATGACGGAATTATCGGGCTGACGTTCGTAAGATATTTTCCAGTGTTGAAACCAAGCTTCCTCAACTGGCAAACCATTGGCCTTTCTTCTTCTTCTTTTTTTTTTTTTGAGGCCAGTTCCTGCACCGGACTTTTTTTTCATTTTTTTTGTGTGTGCCATTTCAACGCTTACTTCGAAAGTTTCAAAGAGTAACGCCCTGAGCACAGTGTAAAGACGTACATTTGGTCAGGAACATGTAGCGGCTAAATGCCTGATGCAAGATATTTGAGTTAACACCGGTGTCGCACGAGCAGCTTTAGGCGTGATCAACCCCGATTCGGATCGAATTTATATTATCAATACTGACTGCTGCTACGCGGCCCACAGTAGCCCGGACGCAGTTTGGCGCTGACGTCAGCCATAACGATCTGGGGGCAAGATCGCGATGAAGAGACAGCAACCATATCATCACGACTGAAAGCGACCGCACGCAGCAACGCGTAATCCGAATCAAGATCTGTTACACCGATTTAACTTTATGTATTTTGCTATCACGTGCCGAGCGTCCGATGCCGCGCTCCTACTGTAGGCGCCCCGGTATGACAACACTGGATCCCGCTTCCATCGATTTATAGCGGCAAGCAGGACCTATCGGATCGGAGTGTGTGCACAGCGGCCAATTATCTCTGCCGGCCCTGCTTTGACTGGCAACTTCCAGTTGATGCGTGTCCCGTGTTTGAGAACTAGGTTTATGCAACTGTGATAGAACAGTGCGGTTGCTGTAATAGAACAGGCTGCTAAGAACCGCACAACGGAAAGACTACGGCACCCGCAGGCACAAATGCGCGAATTAGTCTCATCAGTTTCAATAAAAAAAAAACAGTCGGAAAGCCATAGCATTCTAGGTAAGTACGGCTGGAATGCAGTGGCGGCTAGCTCAGTCACTAAAAGCGCTAGGTGCTTTCCGTACGAACGTCGTCGTCGAGAGTTCGAATCTTCTAGTTGTAAATTCCTTTTTCTTTTTTTTTCTTTCTTTTTTTACAATTCTGCGTGCGATTCGGCATGCGACATACGACTGGTAAAGATCACGTAGTCAAGATATGTGAGATCAGCGCGTCGGCATAGACGCCCATAACACATCGTGTTATGGGCGTCTATGCTTTTGAGTTTACCTACCCTTTTGAGTTTACCTATTCCATTGCTAATGTTCCCATACAATCAGTTGAATCATTCAAATACCTCGGCATCACCTTAGCTCATGACCTGTCCTGGCGTCATCACACTACTAACATCATCTCGTCTGCTAATAAATCACTCGGGTTTCTCAGACGACACTTACGCCATACACCGCCTCATGTCAAGACACTTGCATACAAATCATTTATCAGGTCCAAACTCGAGTATGCATCTTCCATCTGGAGCCCTCATCAAACATACATCATAAGAGAACTCGAATCACTTCAAAATCGAGCTACCAGGTTCATTCATTCCGCATATTCGTATGACATCAGCATTTCATTTCTGAAGGTGGAATCAGGTTTAGAAACCCTTGCTTCACGCCGACGGTCTGCCACCCTCTCTCTTTTTCATATGTTTTATTTCAGCTCACTGAATCATCCACCGTACATCACGCCCCCTTCGCACATATCTCATCGCACTGGTCATCCGTTACAAGTCACAATACCACGTACCCGGACCACTGCAACGTACCCGGACCACGTACCCGGACCACTGGAAACAATCGAAATATGCGAGTTTCTGCTTTACGTTTGCCGTTTCCTCTCGGAACGATACACCTCTCTCTTTCTTTTTCTTACGGACTACATTTGCGTAGCCGTCACAACTGGAGCCATTTTCTCCACGAAGGTTTTGTTGTGTGTGGGCTGCCTTGCTGTGCTTTCCGAAAAAGCTGGTGCTGTGGTACTGAGTGCAGTGAGTGGCATGTTTCGATCGCGTCGCAAATAAGTGGACAACCTTCGATGTTCTAAAATGACCTGCATCGGGAGTGACGGAAGAGCACATTCCTAACGAAATGGTGCCACAAGTGCGAGTTTGGTGGCAGTACAAAGGCTTCTTTCATGCCAGGCTGATTGCTACAAGGTAAGCTTTGTTGCTTGTTACTAAAATTCTAATACGGTGTGTCCGTTCAGAAGCACGTGAATTGGACAATTTTATAGCTGTTAAGTGCTTTGTTTTCGCCACCGGATATCGGATAAACGGCTAATGTCACAAAGCTAGCGTGTTTCTTTTCTATATTTTAGTTGCGCCTTAGCCGTTGCTTCTGCTTCCGACCCTTTAGCGGCGTTGTAAAAAGATGCCAAATGCAGTATTTTCTTCTTGTGGCGAGATCGAAGGTCACCCAACAGATGTACCGTGCTTAGACACGCTGTCATTTCCTGATTTTTCCTTGCGAATGCCTTAGAAAAGTTGCTGTTGAAATTCTGTTCGTTTTATGGGTGCCCTTCCCCCGCCTTTTCACTAGTGAAATTCTCGTTATTGTAGCTTATTCGCGGAATCTGGCACCAGTGCGGCTGTTGAAACAGCTGCTGGTGGGTTTGCCACGAAGCCGTGAGGCTGGAAGTGCATGCTGCTTCAGAAGCAACTGAAAGTGCCACATTGAGCATAAAAATGGCGTGGTCGCATTTTAGATATTATCTGCATCTATTTTATTTATTTACGAAACAGAGCACTCCACACGCTATTTCGGAGAGGTTACAATACACTCAGTCGTCCCTATACATCAAAGGTCAGTTGCTTTATTGCAATAACGTATAAACATATTTGCTGGTTCAGCTATCCATGACAGTGCTTTATGTGCATATATTTGATGCCATTTCGGAGAACCGGCCCCACCTGATTAACAAGCTAATCACGTCGTTGAGAAAAACAGTGTGTTTTTTCCTACGTGACAGCTGTAGCTTAATTGCTATGATTTGTTTTGGCAAAACAGGGACAAGCATCTCCCTTCCCTTCGCCTCAAAGTGCAAAGAAGTAAACTGAAATAATAATTGAGCAACTGCTTGTAAGGTGCTTTGCATATCGACCAGCACATTGCATAGTCAAACACGGTCATGCAGGATGGTTTAACGATACGGGCGTGTTCCGATGTTTTGTGATTGTTGTTCTTGGCGCCTAAGTGAATGCATGAATGTATACATATAAAATATTGTGTCATTGCGTCAACATCTGCACATATTTTGGAGCTATTTATCGGCCCCCATAATGTAAGCATTACTTTCATGCTCCAGTTGTGTTTTGCCATTTACAGCTCGCACAAGACTTCCCTACGAGGTGCCAGTTCGAGTGCAGTAGAAAACTTAATTTTAATATTATCCCTGGGCGCAAAGCTCAGCGACTTGAGAAGCAAAAATGCAAAAGACAACTCCGAAGAATGAAAAAAATAGTTGGAAAATAAAGTACACACGTGAAAGGTCCATCTTGCATTTGTGTTCTCTTTTTGTTTATATATGTATTCAGCTCTCACACATGGCCTACAGTGTCAAGAAGATATGGCCATATAAGGTGCCATATATGGATATATTACAAATTGCGCAGATATTGCCATATAAGGGCCTATATACGGATATATTAAAGATTGGGCAGATATGGCCATATAAGGCGTCATATATGGATATATCAAAAATTGGGCAGATATGGCCATATAAGGCGCCATATATGGATATATTAAATATTGGGCAGATATGGCCATATACGGGCCCGTATACGGATATATTCAAAATTGGGCAGATATGGCCATATAAGGGCCGTATATGCCATATATGGCCATATATGCCCAATTTTTAATATAAGCGTATATGGATTTTTTCATATCAGTCCATATATGACATTTTCGTAAGGGCTTCCACAACCAAAATGTAGTACATTGATTGAATAGATAGAGAAACAACAAATGCTTTGCTGGCAGCCATCAGTATCACACAAAAGCTTGCATTGTTGGTGAAAAAATCAAAATACATTATTTTGTATTTCATGCTAGATGTTCGTTTGTCGGAGCACTATACCCCTGCTTTCTTTTTAATGGACTGCATGCATAGCCTTCCAAGCGTTCCACCTTATGTAGTGGAATATACCATAAAAAACCTTGAAATTCAAGAACAATCCTGTCCATTCTAGTGCAAATTATGAAACAAAAAGCCACATTTGTGCTGTACTATAATGCAAAGTACTCATTAAATACCATATTGTTTCACATCGAACATTCTAGAGGTGGCTTTATACATCTTTAATGACAGCATGTAAGCACACTTAATGTTGCATGGTTGTGACCACGACCCAGTATGCAGCATGTATTCTGTAATTTAGTCTTGTGGTGGAATTACTTGAACAAGGTAAGTTTCCTTTTTGTCAAACATCTGGTACCACATTTGAACAACGTGGTGTATAGTCATCAGAAATGATATCAATTGATTCTTCGATGCCAGTAAAATGGCCACAATATTGCAGCTACGCTTTGTTGTGCTTAACGATGTCGCAATTATTGCACTTTTATCTGTACTCTCCTCAAATAATGCGCATGCAGTGCCACGCTTTGCAACAACGGTGTCCCACACTGCACAGTATTCTGTTATAAATACAGTGATCTCGATGCTTTTCTTTGGGGCAAGCCCTGTGGGACTCTACTCCTGGCTGTTGCTGCTGGTATCACCTACGTCCAACTTGAGAAAGCCCTCATTACGTGTAAGCTTGCACAGTGCACCACACGCTGCAGTGAATATTGGCAGCGATGTCTGGCTCGTGGAATGCTTAGAAAGACGATCTGTGGGGAATTTCGCTTGTGCATTGTATATAAGGGGATGGCCAGGGATCGGGCTCAGAAGCTATGGCTGCAGTGGGTAGCCAGTCACCTGCATGAAAATATAATCAGTACCATAGTCAGCTGGCAGCATTTTTTTCGAGGGGACACACGCATGCACACACACACACACACACACCTGGAATATATATGCACCGGCATTTGTTTGTGAAAGTGAAAAATATAAACATTAGACTTGGAACAACTTCGGGGGCGGGTTGTCCATGGACCCCTCTCCTACTATCCTTATAGGAGTAGTGCACCAAGCTGTGTGCCGTCGCTTTACAAGAAAGTTAGTACCACAAGGAATAATGCTACTTCACTGCAAAAGCTGCGCTGAACCTGCCTTAATGATGTGATCTATATATTTACTTCTCCCATCAATATAGTAGAAACCTCCATTAAAAAAAATCCAGTGACTGCACTGACGGGGGCTACTTGTTCATCTTACAGCAGGCATGTAATAGTGCACTCGTAATTTTGTTAAAAGCACTGTTGCACAAGGTATGCGCTGCAATATGCCACTACAGTCGTAACTTCGCCACAAAACCGGTTTTCTCTCATTTAAGGAGGCATTCGCCTAGCTCTACAGTGCGCACCGACGTCGTAGCCGAATTCCGGTCGTACGCAGTCCACAGCGAGAGTGCGCACATCCGCATCGTAGATATAGGAAAATGTGCGCGGTGACAACGCATTGTTAGCAACTGCAATAAACCGGCCAACCGTCATATCTCACACGATCACCTTCAATCGCCGTCAAATACGATGGGGATCACGATCGCGATGTGCGCATCGCGATCTCTATCGCACTTCGCTCACATCAGCGCCAGACTTGATCCGGATTAGTTTAGGCCATGTAGCAGCGACAGCGTTGATTGCGATCAAGAAATCCAGCCCTGTTTGCTGCGGTTGAGTGTGCTCGTGTGCCACCGGTGTATGAATCTGGTGCAAGCGTACTAAAATAAACACACAAGGCAAAGTACTCACGGACATGGCGTTGAGGCCGTAGGAGTGGTGTCCACATATGAAAGAAGTCTTTCTGTATCCCTTGGGCACATTGACGCCGATGAGAGCGCTGTCCACACATCCAACCACGCCGGGAATGATGCCGCGACGAAGAAAGCTCTCCTTCACGGCCGCCTTTTTGATCGGTCGTTGTTGCCATGTAGCCTCAGTGGTTCGTGTCCCGCCGGCGTTCACAAAAACAAGCGAAACGCTCCAGACGAACTCGCTCACCGTCGCGTGCAACACCCGAATCGTCTCCTCACATCCTATAGAACCTCATGAGAGCTTCCGGTAGCACAAAAACGCGGCGCGCACAATGCCTTCCGTTCGACCGACCGACCCGTCGGTCGCTTCGTTTCGAGTTCGTACGCGACTTCAGGGCTCAAGCATAGCACGGACGAAAATGCCGTCGAAATTCATCACCCGGCAGGTCAAACGCGCCGTCCGATGCCCTCCGTCGACGTAGTCGAGGCTCGCCGGCGCCCGCCGCAACAGCACAGCCGCCGCCGTCAAGCCCACCGCCGCCCCGAACCTAGCAGCCGCCGCCATGTTCGATGCTTTTAGGGGCGAAGCTCCTTATGGCGTCACCCGTTCGTCCCCGTTGTCGTTTCTTTGTAACCACCGCTCATTGAGTCTACAATCCGGCCATAGATGGCGCTACTTGTACTATATAACGAATGCATATACGCTGAGAAATGCAAAATCGCCCCACACTAGAGGGCGTTTTGTAGCAAACGATAATAATAAAAGGTGAGCTTTATGAACACAGGATTTACCTCACACGTAGGGAAGGAGAGAGTGACGATCGCGCCACTGCGATCGCGTGTTCTTCGGCGGCGTTTTGGCGCGCGCGCCAACAGAGGCTCGTCGACGGAGGATGGACAAGGCTGCCGAGCGGCGTGCGCGCAGGGCGGCGGCGGCTCGCGCTCGAAGAAGCGACCCCGCCGTGCGGGCGCGGGACGCCGAGGCTAGCCGTGATTCTGCGCGGCGGCGCCACGAGGACCCTGCAGTACGAGCGCGGGAGGCCGAAGCTAGCCGTGATTATGCGCGGCGGCGCCACGAGGACCCTGCAGTACGAGCGCGGGAGGCCGAAGCTAGCCGTGATTATGCGCGGCGGCGCCGCGACGACCCTGCAGTACGAGCGCTCACGTTACTCACGAGTTTCATTGAGGTGTGTGGCGAGGTATCTTTAATACATAAGAGCTTCGCCCACTCTCCATCATTCACCCCGTGGATATGCTGTAATTTTTTTCCCATTCCTTTCAAAACGCATCGCTCTCCGGCGATTCTAAAAAATGTTGCGTTCGGCCGTGCACGATACGGATGGTAAAATCGATGAACGATTAATCGATTAAATGTACACCGTTAATCGATTAATCGTCTTCGATTTCTCCCTTTCAGTTAATCGAATTAATCAATTAAAGCTCTTCGATTAATCGCTTACGGCACCCCCCCCCCCCTCCCCCAACACCGCCCCTTGGCCGGAGCGCATGATTGCGAGGCGCGCGACGCCGAGACGCAGATGTCGAGCGCATATTTCCACGCAAGTACAAGGAGCCAGGAGCCGCAGGCGGCCATACCCCATAGAGATAGAAATGAACCCGACCCGACCTCCGTCGCCCACGCCGTTTTATTTAACCCCCAGATTTTACTTGGTTCTTGTGTAAGTGCCATATTGAAATATGCGCTGCTTATTCCTTGACGGGTTCAGTTCTGTTGCCGTTGTATTTTACTCCTTAGCGAATTAAAGATGACTTGTTACCAATGAAAGAGAGATAATTTATTGGAAGGTAGAGAGGGTGGCCTGATTTAGTACGCCCCGGCCTTCTACTCTACTTTGGGAACAACGCAACAGGTAAAAAGAGTGATGAAGCATGATGATGGGGATAAGAATGACTGATCCTCATATACATAATAAGGCATGACTGCTTGCGCAAAGGGGATATGGACGCTAGTAATTATATTTCATTACGTTTGATACCAACTAGCCCAACTGACCGCCTTAACGCCTACATACCCTTTGATAACTGTAATGCTAGCTTTCCTGCAGTGCAGTGAGCCCAACTTATGGCAGCTATTCGCTTCTGCAAAACAGCGTGCTATGACCCGGAAAATATCAACTCAGCTCTCTTGACATAAGCACTCATAATAGTCAAACACCAGCACGCGTAACTGGGACCTCGCCTCCACATGAAACGTGACAGGGCCAGCCATTATTCGGGCGAATATGCTGTGCAGGGAAACGCACTCGAGGGTTATAAAAAAGTCTAATAGTCGCATAATGGAAAGAAGCCATTTTAGCTGCATTTAAGTGTAATAGTTGCTTTTCATAATCCGCAAATTTGCGCAATGGTATACCAAACGTCTAGCATCCGGTCCATTTCTATTGAAAAAAGAACGACCTTGTAGCATTTGATAATTTTGTATGTTCGCCTATTTCGGGTGAAATACAGCTTTCATCTATTGCTTGTACTGCCATGTCAGCCAGCCTAGAGGCTGCCGTCTGTTGCTGTGGCGCGAACGGAAGACAGTCGCGAAATACTATGTTTTTTAATCTCTGATACCTTAGACAGCGCTCACACTTCGAGCTGTAAGCGGGATTGGAAAGGTGCACGTAGCGCCGAGTTAAGTCGGCGACCAGGTGAAACCTGTGCAGTATACTGGCACAGCTGCCGTTTATTCTAGCCGGGAGGAAAAACTCGTGTCACTCTATTTCCCGCAGATGCCTCCACTGATGGCCTGTTTGATTTGAGTATGCTGCTGTGCAGTCTAGCATGAGTATTATCGAGGGTTTCCACAATATCTAACTGACAAACCGAGAAATGTTGTCTTCCCTACATCAGCGAGCGTGTTTAACTTTAATTTCCTTTCCTTCTCGTCTCTCCCTTTTTTTACGTTTCTCGGGATTTCCTCACCCTCCGCCACACTGCATGTTTCCAGCGCGACTTTCCAAACAGTGTGGTCGTCGAAAGCGCCTCCGATTTCGGTTCGCTCTAGTAGGCAGACTTCGAGGAAATACGATGTGCTGCCGAATCGTCCGTGGATCATGGCCACCCACGGAATCTTGGACCCTTGACAACATCCAAAGACGACGGGCTCCCTATATTCAATGGGCAAAAACTGCGAATTTTCATGCAGCCCCTAATGTGCACATGTGACGTCTAGCGCGGCGGATAAATACTTGTGCCGATATCAAACACAAGCAACTCTTCTCAAACAGCAAGGGATCATGTTTCAAGCACGTATAAAAAATGTCGATTAATCGATTAAAACATCGCAAAGAGAGCAATTAATCGATGAAAGGCTCAATCGACGAACGATTAACGAGTAATCGATTAAAAAATTTAATCGACCATCCCTAGTGCACAATGAGTGCGCAAACGTCATTTTGACGTCATGGATTCTCCGCCCCCGCTGGCGTCAGAGGCGGGAAATTTGTTTCGACCAATGGCAGGCGGGCAGGACGTGAAGAGGCATGAAAAAATAAGTATAATCGTTAGGCGGTAGGGATCACGTCATTCTGCGCTCTCGCGGACGTCAGGCGACGTCATGCGGCGCGAAATTTGTTTCGACGAATGGCAGGCGACCAGTGACATCGAAAAACATGAAATTTGGAATGGAATCGCTACGCGGTAGCACCCCTAGACACTGAACACGACCACGAAAACGTTGACGACATCCATCATGCGGAAATCCATCAGGACCCTGACATTCTCCTCGCTCGGGACGGACTGCACCCGAATTATTCAGGCATCGCAGTGATCAGCAAAAATATTGAGTACAGAATCAGGAACGAATTTAAGGAGGCGCAACCAAGGACACGCTCTAACGGAACGTCCCGCACAGAAAAAACCGCAACACAATCGACCAACAGTAGCAACAACATGCGATCCACCAAAGTTAAGTCACAGGATGCCGCTACTCAGACGGTGGTCGTGAAGCCAACACCACCAACAAAACACATACAACAAGCAGAGGTGACAGAGACACGCACTGTTTTTACACAGACCACTACATGTGTTAGCAAACACACAGATACACAGACAGACAACGTGGCAGAACTAACCACCAAAACTAGAAGCAGCAAGCAAAGACTACGCATAAATCCTAGCCCTCGGAGGTCTCCTCGAAACAAACACAAATGACTAACAAACAGAGAACTCAACTTAGATAATCACAAATCTCGTTCTTTCCTACAATCACATAAACTCGTCGTCAAACAAACAAACTGCAGATTACACTTAGCTAAATACTCTAGCTACACCAAAGAGAATAAAATTCCGAAAGGTTTTGTTAAGGTCAGACGTGCGCTTGGTGTTCTTCCTCCTAGCCTATTGAAAAAATGGAATGGCGTCCTAGAAAATGCTTCATTATCGCTAATAGATATCTTTAAAGCGTATCGCCGCAATCAGCTTATTGTAATAACCGACCAACTTAATGACATTAATTTAACTGGCAAAGAAATAGAAGAACTAGCCGAATTTGTCGAAAGGAAAAAAACCAAGATAATAGCTATGCAAAAGCGCAAAAGCACCCACGCGACGAAGTGCGTCCAAAATATTTCTATAAGCGCAATAGAAACAGTCTGTCCCTCGGTGCAGCGCGGAGAACACACTAACAAGGTGGTAGATATATCACAGGGCCTAAGTACAGTTGAAATAGGTCTTCTAGAACGCGGTCTAACATTCTGCGCGACAAATAATGCGGTTAACGAATTCGAGCTACACAAGGACATAACAGAGTGTTCAAGGCGGCTGTGGATCAGAGAATTCGTTTTTGATAAAGCAGAGGTAGGAGACACAACTACTGACGCTGGGCTCCGACCGCCAAGCACGTTGACACCAGATTCTGAGCAACGCCAAGAGCTAGGTCAGTACATAAAACTAGTCACAAGAGATATCCTGAATACAAGACAGAGCCGCAAAGCAAACAACCTATTCCGCGAAGAACACAATACCCAGAAACAACTCGCAGGCAGAAGCGACATCATAATAAAACCAGCAGACGAGGGTGGTAGCATAGTAATATGGCCAATAGAAAAGTACAAGACCGAGGCAATCAAGCAGCTCACTAACAATGCACATTACCTAAAATTAGATTCCGACCCAAGTATGGAATATAGCAACAGGATACGGCTTACGATAGCAGATCTTTTAGTCAGCGAATTAATCACACAATCCGAGTACCGCTTCTTAATGCCTCCTAATAAACAAGCAGGCCGTTTCTACCTCCTTCCTAAGATCCATAAGGTTAGCATAGATGAAGTACTTACCGCTGAAATACCGGGCAGAGCCATAGTGTCTAACAACAACACCCCGACGGAGTCAATATCGAAGTTTCTTAATCACCATCTATCTGACATACCGCCCAACCTTCCGTCCTTTATTCAGGATACACCTCACTTTCTGGGGATTATAGAGTCTATTAACAAAATAAAAACGCTTTCGGATCAGGCAATTCTGGTAACGCTAGATGTTTCCTCCCTATACACGAATATACCTATTACAGAAGTAATGGAAGCGCTCTTAAAGGCAATGCAGAATAGGAAACGTGCACACGCCGCTGAAGCTTACATCGCAATACTAAAATAAGCACTTATACTGAATTACTTTGAATTTGACTCGACCAACTGCCTACAAATTTTTGGCACCAGCATGGGAACTCCTTCTGCGCCGACCTATCCCAATATCTTCATGGGGCAACCAGAAGCACAGCTATTGGAATTGTCGCCGCTAAAACCTCGCACCTACCTCCGTTACATAGACGATAGCTTTATTATTTGGGATCATGGTGTGCGTGCACCAAACACATTTTTTGAGCATTTTAACAACTTTCATTCCAGCATTCCCTATCAGAAAAATCACCATGATGGGTGCTGGAAAATATGGTGGTTATGGTGGAAATAATGTTGGGCAAGCTGGAAAAGATGGTGGTTATGGTGTACGATGCAGGGAAATGGTGGGAGGCATGGTGTACGGAAGGTGGGTAAAGTGGAAAGGATGACGGGCAATGTTGGGAAGAACTGGGAGGCTGCTTCCACCATCGTGGAAATGCTGGGAAGCAGCGGGCAGGCGACGAGGGTGGTATAAACGATGGTGGCACATATGGTGTACAATCCTGGAAACTTTTGCCCACCATTAGTGTCACGCTAGAAAGCAGTGGGCGATGTGGTGGGTATACTGTCAAATATCATTGAAGGCAATATGCTATGCTGAAGAGAACCGTATTTTGCAAATTAGGACTTAATGGAGAGCTCAAGTTGGGGTGGCTGTGATAAGCGTCACATTGAAAGCAGCGGATAACAAATGTGTCATGAATCATTGCGTATATGCATGCTTATCGCAGTTTCTTGTTAGCACTCTTTTTCTTGTTCTTTTATGGAAATATCTAACTGCGATTAATGGCAGTGTTATTAGTGCTTTCGTCCAATGCTACGTTATCGATAAAGTGGCAGGTTGGGCGAGTTGGTGATACAGGTAATCGGTATGGTGCACAGCGCAGGAAAAAAAATACAAAAACGAGGGAAGGTACAACAAAACACAGCAAGGCTCTCCTCGTTTTTCGTTTTCTTTTTTTCCTGCGCTGTGTACCATGCCTACTACGTTGTCCTCTTCTTCGTTTTTCTTTTTGTTTTTTGCTTGTAGCAATCAATATTTGTACTACCATCACAGGCACGCCTCAACCGTATTGATTGCTAAATAACATCATTTTGGCTGCAGCTGATAATGCACAGAATATGCGCTACAGGGCAACTGTGTACTGTTGCGCATGCAATCTGGCGTTACACATGCAACGTGCGGAACACGTTGGACCGAGGCCGAGGAAAACGTCGCGAAATGCAAGCTCGCATAATTTACGGAATCTGCAGA
>JABSTT010005391.1:0-15092 GCA_013339685.2 Hyalomma asiaticum
GGTAAAACGCATTTGTGCGACTTCTGATCGAGTCAAAATTTCGCAAAAAACCCAATACTATAGTCTTACCTTTTTTTGGCATTTTGGGGAAGATTTTGAGAGACCGTATTTTTATTAAGGAAGGCGCGCAATAAGTAGAGGAATGCTCTATGATGCGGCCAAACGTATTTAGAGCGACATCTGATCGAGTCAAAATTTCACAAAAAACCCAATGCTATGGTCTTACCTTTTTTGGCATTTTGGGGAAGATTTTGAGAGACCGTATTTTTATTCAGGAAGGCGCGCAATAAGTAGAGGAATGCTCTACGATGCGGGAAAACGCATTTTGTGCGACTTCTGATCGAGTCAAAATTTCACAAAAAACCCAAGACTATTGGGAGCGAGGACATACCGTGGCGCCGCCACGCGGGAGAACCGGTGTGACGCGCAAAGTTGGATTGCTCCGACAGCACTGCCTTGCTCAGCGCGCAGCTGCTTTGCGCGTCGCCCTCTTATTGTTGTTGCCGTTTATTTCAGCTATACGATATGTGTAAAATACTGTTGTGGCTACGTTATTGATTCTTCAACAAATTAATTAACTCTTCCGGAAAAAGAATATAGGTTCATTACAATGCAGTTTAGACACCGCGTCGACTGCTGTTGTCGTCTGCTGTGGTCACCGGCGAGGATACCGCACGTGCGCAGTCCGCTGGTTTTTTTCGGTGAGATACCATTTTGATGAATGAAAATGAATGAAAAGTAAGCATCAAGATGGTTTTAGCGCGCGGTTGCGGTAAATACACATAGCTTTTGGCCGCAAGAAAGGCGTGCGACGTGTTTCTCGTGCAATTCATTCATTGTATGTTTGCATCAACAAAGGGGCCGCCGTTGACAAGAAGAAATCGAATTAGCAAATTTGTATTCATGCTGAACACGCATACCTCTATGCAGCGCGATGCGAGTGGTTCCTTCATTTTGCGGAAAGCAGCAGGCATAGAGCTGCATTCAATCGCGACCTTTCTCACATGATTTAAGGTGTACGCACGACATACGCACATGCGCGCCTCATTAAAACTTATTATTTTCGAACATGGGGTTCACCTTAGGACGTTGTGGCTTGATCACAATTTAAATTCTCGCCAGTATGACCCCAAGGACACTAGACTGGAGCACAGTTGTTCGTTGCTTCTCTTTCTGTTGCTTATTTTTCCCGCGTATTCAAGACGGTCGTCACACGGCGATTTTCGATCGCGGTCGAGCCAGTTCATGGCTGCATTTTTCGACGAATGACTCCCGTCCGTATTTTGCGCGAAGGGGCCAATAGCGATCGAAAATACAGCGTAAGACCGGACGTATTAGTTTACTCATTTGAATGCACTAGCAGAGACTCCGGAACGGGGGGGGGGGGGGGGCGGTTCCTCCCCCCCCCCCCCCCGCCTCTACCATTTTTCTAGAGGGGTCTCGCCCCCACCCCCCCCATCCCACTTTCCAACCGTTTACGCTGAAATCAAAATTTTTTGAGAATTTTCAAGCTGGTGGTAGTTAAAAAAACACCAGGTGGTCGAAATTTCCCGAGTCCTCCACCACGGCGTCTCTCATAATCCAAGTTGGTTTTGGGACGTACGTTAAACGCCACAAATCAGTCAATCAATCAAGGTGGTGGTTCTGTGCTGCAGTGCTTTCCAAAACACTGGACCACACAACCACGTGGGTTGCGCGGTGTGCCGCAGGTTTTCAGTACTTCCAAAAGTTCCAAACATTTTGAAATGTATACCAATGTGAAACAAGCGATTATGCAAATTTGTAAAATATTAAACGGCTAAAATGAATTAAGACAATAATTGATTTCATTAATATTATAGTAAATAATACTACATAATATGCATTTTAAATAAATTAGAATCGACAAATACTGAGAACAAAAATAATCAACGCAACATGCAAAGACGACAATAAGTGCCCCCCCACCCCCCACACACACACACTCCGAAAAACGTTCCGGAGTCCCTTTGCACTAGTACGCTGCAAGGTGTAACTTATTGTGGTCTAAAAACTATAAGTGTCCAGCATCTGCACCTTCATCGATAAGCCGTATGACATTCCGCGACTGCTGATAGAAGGAGAATCTGTGTAAAAGGGGAGAGAGAGAGAGAATATTTTATTGATGAAGCCGGAGATGTTAGCCTGGTTAATGGCCTGGGTATAAAAGGGGAAGAAGTGATACTGGCTGGGTTCATTTTGCATACGACGTCATTTAGAAAATAACAAGTTTCCAATAACTCCGAGCGCACTTTTCAGCTTTTGTGGTCGCTAGGTGTCCGCGAACGTGAAATAAACGCGAAGCGACGATGTTTGTAGATAAAAACGCTGGCGAATGGCCCTTGAAAGCGCGCGTGAACTGCGTGAACCGTCCGCTTCGGCGGAGGCTCGGCGCGAGGTGGGATCGTGGGGTCACGTGATCCAACTTTGCACGTCAGAACGACCGCAGCGCCAGCCTCTCCAGTGGTGGCCCTCGCGCCCAATAGTCTTACCTTTTCTGGCATTTTGGGCAAGATTTTGAGAGACCGCATTTTTATTCAGGAAGGCGCGCAATAAGTAGAGGAATGCTCCTCGATGGGGGAAAACGCATTTTGTGCGACTTCTCATCGAGTCAAGATTTCACCAAAAACCCGAGACTATAGTCTTACCTTTTTGGCATTTTGGGCAAGATTTTGAGAGACCGTATTTTTATTCAGGTAGGCGCGCAATAAGTAGAGGAATGCTCCTCCATGGGGGAAAACGCATTTTGTGCGACTTCTCATCGAGTCAAGATTTCACCAAAAACCCGAGACTATAGTCTTACCTTTTTTGGCATTTTGGGCAAGATTTTGAGAGACCGTATTTTTATTCAGGAAGGCGCGCAATAAGTAGAGGAACCCTCTACGATGCGGCAAAACGCATTTTGTGCGACTTCTGATCGAGTCAAAATTTCACAAAAAACCCAATGCTATAGTCTAACCTTTTTTGGCATTTTGGGCAAAATTTTTAGAGACCGTATTTTTATTCAGGAAGGCGCGCAATAAGTAGAGGAATGCTCTACGATGCGGGAAAACGCATTTTGTGCGACTTCTGATCGAGTCAAAATTTCACAAAAAACCCAAGACTATAGTCTTACCTTTTCTGGCATTTTGGGTAAGATTTTGAGAGACCGTATTTTTATTCAGGAAGGCGCGCAATAAGTAGAGGAACGCTCTACGATGCGGTAAAACGCATTTTATGCGACTTCTGATCGAGTCAAAATTTCACAAAAAACCCAATACTATAGTCTTACCTTTTTTGGCATCTTGTGCAAAATTATTAGAGACCGTATTTTTATTCAGGAAAGCGCGCAATAAGTAGAGGAATGCTTTACGATGCGGTAAAACGCAGTTTGTGCGACTTCTGATCGAGTCAAAATTTTGAGAGACCGTATTTTTATTCAGGAAGGCGCGCAATAAGTAGAGGAATGATCTACGATGCGGTAAAACGCATTTTGTGCGACTTCTCATCGAGTCAAAATTTCACAAAAAACCAATACTATAGTCTTACCTTTTTGGCATCTGTGCAAATTTGAGAGACGTATTTTTATTCAGGAAAGCGCGCAATAAGTAGAGAAGCTCTACAAGCGGCAAGCATTTGTGCGACTTCTGCGAGTAAATTTCACAAAAACGCAGTATAAGTCACCTTTTGCATTTTGTCAAAATTTTGAGAGACCGTTTTTTTTAGGAAGGCGCGCAATAGTAGAGGAAGGCTTATCCGATTGCCCCCCCGGGAAACCGCATTTTGTGCGACTTCTCAGCATCGAGTCAACAATGTTCACAAGAAACCCACGTACTATAGTCTTACCGTTGTCTGGCATTTTGGGTAAGATTTTGAGAGCCCGTATTTATTCCGGGGGCGCGCAATAAGTATAGGACGTGCTCTACGATGCGGGAAAACGCATTTTGTGCGACTTCTGATCGAGTCAAGATTTCACCAAAGACCCCAATACTATAGTCTTACCTTTTTTGGCATTTTGGGCAAGATTTTGAGAGACCGTATTTTTATTCAGGAAGGCGCGCAATAAGTAGAGGAATGCTCCTCGTTGGGTAAAAACGCATTTTGTGCGACTTCTCATCGAGTCAAAATTTCACAAAGAACCCAATACTATAGTCTTACCTTTTTTGGCATTTTGGGCAAGATTTTGAGAGACCGTATTTTTATTCAGGAAGGCGCGCAATAAGTAGAGGAATGCTCCTCGATGGGGGAAAACGCATTTTGTGCGACTTCTCATCGAGTCAAAATTTCACAAAAAACCCAATACTATAGTCTTACCTTTTTTGGCATTTTGTGCAAAATTTCGAGACACCGAATTTTTATTCAGGAAAGCGCGCAATAAGTAGAGGAATGCTTTACGATGCGGTAAAACGCAGTTTGTGCGACTTCTGATCGAGTCAAAATTTTGAGAGACCGTATTTTTATTCAGGAAGTCGCGCAATAAGTAGAGGAATGCTCTACGATGCGGGAAAACGCATTTTGTGCGACTTCTGATCGAGTCAAAATTTCACAAAAAACCCAAGGCTATATAGTGTTACCTTTTTTGGCATTTTGGGCAAGATTTTGAGAGACCGTATTTTTATTCAGGAAGGTGCGCAATAAGTAGAGGAATGCTCTATGATGCGGCCAAACGTATTTAGAGCGACTTCTGAACGAGTCAAAATTTCACAAAAACCCAATACTATAGTCTTACGCTTTTTGGCATTTTGAACAAGATTTCGAGAGAGACCGTATTTTTATTCAGGAAGGCGCGCAATAAGTAGAGGAATGCTCTACGATGCGGTAAAACGCATTTTGTGCGACTTCTGATGGAGTCAAAATTTCACAAAAACCCCATACTATAGTCTTACCTTTATTGGCGTTTTGGGCAAAATTTTGAGAGACCGTATTTTTATTCAGGAAGGCGCGCAATAAGTAGAGGAATGCTCTACGATGCGGGAAAACGCATTTTGTGCGACTTCTGATCGAGTCAAAATTTCGCAAAAAACCCAAGGCTATATAGTCTTACCTTTTTTGGCATTTTGCGCAAGATTTTGAGAGACCGCATTTTTATTCAGGAAGGCGCGCAGTAAGTAGAGGAATGCTCCTCCATGGGGGAAAACGCATTTTGTGCGACTTCTGATGGAGTCAAGATTTCACCAAAAACCCGAGACTATAGTCTTACCTTTTTTGGCATTTTGGGCAAGATTTTGAGAGACCGTATTTTTATTCAGGAAGGCGCGCAATAAGTAGAGGAATGCTCCTCGATGGGGGAAAACGCATTTTGTGCGACTTCTCATCGAGTCAAATTTCACAAAAAACCCAGTACTATAGTCTTACCTTTTTTGGCATTTTGGGTAAGATTTTGAGAGACCGTATTTTATTCAGGAAGGCGCGCAATAAGTAGAGGAACGCTCTACGATGCGGTAAAACGCATTTTGTGCGACTTCTGATCGAGTCAAAATTTCACAAAGAACCCAATACTATAGTCTTACCTTTTTGGCATTTTGGGCAAGATTTTGAGAGACCGTATTTTTATTCAGGAAGGCGCGCAATAAGTAGAGGAATGCTCTACAATGCGGTAAAACGCAGTTTGTGCGACTTCTGATCGAGTCAAAATTTCACAAAAAACCCAATACTATATTCTTACCTTTTTTGGCATTTTGGGCAAAATTTGAGAGACCGTATTTTTATTCAGGAAGGCGCGCAATAAGTAGATGAATGCTCTACGATGCGGGAAAACGCATTTTGTGCGACTTCTGATCGAGTCAAGATTTCGCCAAATACCCGAGACTATTCGCCTGGTGTGCGACCGATGGCGGCGCTGCGAACGGCGCCTGTATGACGTCAGAGCGGGGATTCGCGCGCTTTCGTCTGCTACGTAGGCCCAGCGCCGTGTTGAAGCCACCGTTGCGGTAAATCTCAACAAAAAAGCAGTTCAGTTGGTTATCTCGCGTATGTTGGCTACTGACGCTGTTCGAACAACCGTGGGTCTGCTTTTAACGTTCATTTAGAACTACGGCTCTTTGTTTTTTAGAACTGCGGCCGCTTGTCTCCGCGGCGAGTGCTGCGCAATGGTGAAGTACTGCTCTGTGCCTCAGTGTACTTCGTCCGCTCGTGAAAGAGGCGTTAGCTTTCACAACTATCCTAAGGACCCAAAGCTGAAGAAGAAGTGGATGGTCAAGCTCAGAATGGGAAAGCGCCCCACGCCTTCATCGACCGTGTGCAGCAAACACTTCGCGGGCAGTGACTTCTGCTACCCACCGTACGCGCCACTCTTCGGTAAGTTTGTGACCGTGTTTAAGCGCCTCGCCAATACTTAAGCCGTTTATTGCACGCAGGCTATAAGCATAGGCGACTTACACCAGGTGCGGTGCCGTCCCACAACCTGCCGCGAAGGCCCCTAAACAAGGAGCCGACGACGCGGCCTCCGAATCGCCTCGTGAGCTCAGCTGAGCGGCGCAGGATGTATGAGACTACGGCTGCGTCTGGATGGTGTACATACGTATTTTACCTACGAAGCCACGAAGTCACCTACGAAGTCTCTTTTCATTTATAGAAATAATAGAAATGGTGCCGCAATTAAATATTTCATGGTGCCAACATTAAACATTCACACTAGTCTCAATAGTGAACTTGCCTCTTAATTTAGAAACATTAACACAATGCAAAAGGCGATATGAGCTCGAAACCAACTGCAGACCAGCAGTGAACATAAATTCTATGTTATGTTACACGTTGACATTGCCTCACTCTGCTTTGCACGAGCAGCAAGCATTGGCCACTTCACTGCTGTCGATCACGACAGAGACGTTGTGCGGTGGGTTGGTGAGTCCACTTGTTTGGAGGACGAGAGCGGCGAGGGTGATGCGACCTCCGTTGACGGCCTCGACCGCGCATTCAACAACGTGGCCTGCGTCGTACACCGCCTCGCCCTCGATGAGACACCGCGACGTTTCGCAAGCTTTATCTACATACTTGTAGATGCTCGAGAACGGCACGCTTACTGTAATATCGAAAGAAACACCCAAACTAATTAGTATCGTACGGCGGAAACAAGATAACGAGCGCGAACACTCACACATAGTTTCACTTTCTTACGAGCAATGCGGTCGGTGGCATCGGCGCACTCGTCGGCCATCCGGGGGATTTCTTGGCCCTGTCGATTGGGCCGCAACTAAAACAAGTTCAAGATTACACTCGAAAACAATCGTTGCAGGCGTTAGTTGACCGTCGCGAGGCTGTTCGTTCGACAAAGTTCTCACGTGAAGCAGACGATACGCGTACAGGAGCAGCGGCTGCTGCAGCGCGGTTGAAATCGGAGTCCCCGCTCTGACGTCACACGCGAGAGGGCGCCACTCCAAGATCTCGAGACCAATAGGAAACTGGCAAAAATGGTTCCACTCTATAAATCAGGTAACAGACGTTCCGCCCTTAACTAGCGGCTTATCTCACTTATAAGTATGCCGTGTAAAATTCTAGCTGTAACACATCTTGTTCTCGCATATTTTAAACATCCGTAAACCATCCGTGAACCTTACGACATGGCCTTCGTAAAACATATTGCCGTGAAACACAACTGTCTACTCTTGTGCGCAAGTGAAACGTTGTTCTTGATAACTCTCCTTTAGCCGACTGCACATTTCCACTCCTCGAAGGCGTTCCGCAAGTTTTGCCATGAATTACGTTTGTATAAGCTTAGCCCACTTAACATTGAGTCCACGTTCTTGACCTGAATTCAGTGTTTTCTACATAATCGTTCTCTGTTTGTTTCAGGTAAAAACACTAATTCATGACTTAGCGCCGTAAAATCGGGTGTTCCACAAGGTTCTTTGCCTGGTCCTCTCGTTTTAATAATATATATAAAAGACTTACCTTCTTGCATCTCCTCAGACATTCACCTTTCCACAGATTGTGTAGTCTTTAGGCAAATAAATCATCATAACGACTTAGTCCTCTTCTCATCTGACCTTAACGCAGTGTGTTCATAACGGGAGACGTGGTTAACAGAATTAAACATCACTAAGTATATATTTTTGGACGTGACCAGATTAAACATAACTCTACCTGTCTACACGCTCAATTACATACCACTAGAACCTGTGTCATCGCCCAAGTGCCTCGGCGTGCACTTAACATCTAACCTCACCTGGAGGGGTCACATAACCAACATTAAAAAAGCGCGCATCGTACGCTCGGTTACCCTCGTCGAAAATTACAGGACCACTTTCATCTTTAGAGCTTCTCCTATATGTAAGTTTCTAATTGGATCAACGCTTGAATACGCTGCATCAATATGACGCCCTTTTCATGTAAATCTGTCGCATGTGCTCGAAATGCTTCGAAGCAATTCCTTTCGCTTCATTCTATCAGAGTACGACCGCACTACCAGTGTAAGAGCTATGAAATCTAGTCTTAATGTACGTTCCCTCATGTCCCGCTGCGAAAAGCAATGTTTAGTTCTTTTTCATAAGCTTCACTTACCATGCGCAACTGCGCAACGAACTAATTTCTGTTGCTCAGCATATTTCTATAGCAGACTAGACCATGTTCTTCAAGCCGGCATACCCTAATGTAGAACTCATGCATTCCTTAATTCACTTACGCCGCGTACATCGAACGATCGCAGTTGCCTTCCCGCACTAATACCTGCCCCGCCGCGGTGGTCTAGTGGCTATATGCTGGATGTCTGGGCATTCAATCAAAATATGCTCTGGCCTAGCTTTTCCACAGCACGCCTTCTTTATTGAATTTCGCTCTGTGACTTCGTGTCCTCAGGCATCCTGACTTTGCCTCAGTATAGCGCTTCCCCTCGAGTCATCACAAATTTTTCTCCTCTTGGTTTCGGCCTTGCCTTTTCTGTAGTTGCTCAATGCCGGTTTCTTCTCCATTGCTGATATACAATCCGCCTTCTCCGCCGCGCTGACCTTGCTCTTAACGCTCTTTGTTGCCCCATTCATAATTGGCTGTGTACTTACTGGTAAGCCTCCTAGTTTTCTTCATCCATTGTGAGTCAACGTTCTTCCTATACAAATATGTGAATACTCTCGCTGTCCATCTACTTTCTTTCATATTCCTTAAAGGGGCCTTGAAACGCAAATTACGACGTCACCTTTATTGTACGTTGCTTGATGCGAGACTCAATAGTGACCGTAGCGCCTGTGCAAGTGGCGTAGTCGAAGTGTATTTTATTTTAAGTTGTACACTAAGTCGGCTCCCACGCCGACGGCAGCGTCGTACATCAACAGTTTCCTGGAACAGATGTGACTCTCCTGTGCTGCCTACGCTGTCGGTTCTGATTGGAATTGAACAGTCTGGAATAGAAATATGCGTCGCACATATTTACAATGTACTGACTAAAATCAATTCGAAAATAGAAGCATGTTTATGCTTGCTAAATCTACTAAAACGCACAAATTTGTGCATTACAATTTCACTTTGCGTTTAACTGACACAAGGAGCGCTGTGTGGCTGTGATGTGTGAAGAGCGCGACCACAAATAGCGGTTTGAAAAGGTGCGCGTGAAAAATGTGAATGAAGGGAAAAATGAACGAAAACAACCGAAGACGCTAGCGGACCAGAGAACAGCACATGAAGGACGATGACGACGAAGAAGAAAGAAAGGCGTGGCCCTAGTAAAACTAAGCAACCAACCAGGAACATCCACGGAGTTCCCAACAGCGAATAGCTGAAGAACACGGGGACGCAGCGGTGGCCAATCAGAGAGTAACGAACAAGCAAAAGAGAAAGAAAAGCTTGCAGCATCGGATTGGGTTGGAATTCACCGTGTCTAATATTCTGTCTCTGGGAGCCTCCTCATTAGGACATTGCCACGGGGTTGTGTGCTCTACTGTTTCAAAATTCATATTTAATTCAGGCCGGTTCTTTGCATAAATTCGTACTCTTCACTGTTAATTTCATCCTGATTATTTGATTCTGGTTGGTATTCCATAGTATCTCAGGCTTAACTGTTCCAACTTCTGACATCTTGGCCAATCCCCCAGGGCGGGTATGTGCCAGCATTGAGGGAAACAACAACAACATCGGATTCTTCAGGGAGTTCCAGGAAGGCGAATGAAGGGAGAGGATCGTCCACCGGGCCGGGCGTTGAAGATGGCAGTCGGGTTCTGGACCCGAGCCACCAGGGCTTCACACGACCGGGACCTCCTGCTGACCTGCTTCCAGCCATTGGAACCCCAGCGGCTCGCAAGCTCCAGGCAAGGACCTGCTGAATCCTGTGCCCGTAGGCAGAGCAGGAACAGTCGGGCTACGGGTCCGAGTTCCTTGCTCAGATGCCTGGCCAAGATGCCGCCTAGCCGCCCACGTCCTCCGTCGCCACGAGACATCTAGTGTCGTCCTTTGCACAAGTCTGCCGCACTTCAATCCGCTCTTCAGTCGAGCTCGTCGACGATTTGGTGAGCCATCTGCTTCTCCCTCGTCGCCTTCGAACATCACTGCCGGACCCATACGCACTAGAACTCACATCGAGGCATAGAACTCACATAGAACTTTATTCAGTTCTGTTACGCTTTCGTTTCTCCCTCAAGTGCTTGTCGTTTAGTTTTTCTCATTGCAACAGTTTAATTAAAAGCTTTTGTGTGTGTGGTGTGTGTGTGTGTGTGTGTGTGTGTGTGTGTGTGTGTGTGTGTGTGTGTGTGTGTGTGTGTGTGTGTGTGTGTGTGTGTGTGTGTGTGTGTGTGTGTGTGTGTGTGTGTGTGTGTGTGTGTGTGTGTGTGTGTGTGTGTGTGTGTGTGTGGTGTGTGTGTGTGTGTGTGTGTGTGTGTGTGTGTGTGTGTGTGTGGTGATCTTCCTGTCCTTGCCTGTAATTCGTGTTGCTAGCTCTTCTCCCGCCCGGCTAGTAGTCAGACCTCGGCATGAGCTGCTTCATTTCCAGGGAGAGAGGAATGGGATGGTGCGCATATTATGTGTACCATTCTTCTCGTTCCTCAGGATTCTCATTGTGGTTCTGCGGAAACTCTTCCGTTAGCGATCACCGTGGCTTTTATGTTGACGCTAGCGAGCGCTATGGCCGCTTCAACGGCGATTTCTGCCTTTGTTGTCTTGACTGATGCACCAATTTGTTCCTTGTTGTCGAGGTGACTAGGAACTATAGTCATGTGTTTTCCATCAGCGTATTCTGCTGCGTCGACATATACATCATCTTTGGAGTGCTGTAGCTTCCTGTGTAGATTTCTGGTTCCATCTTCTCTTCGTGCTTTATTATATTCCGGGTGCATGTTCCTTGGTATTTGTGCAATTCGGATTTGATCTCTGGTTTCTCTTGGTATATCGCCTTTCTTCCCGTGTTGTGTGCTGTATGGTATCCCGTTCGTCTTTAGGATCTCCCTGCCCGCCTTAGTCTGAGCGAATCTTTCAAACTGTGCTATTGTGTGTGCCTCCCTAAGTTCGTCGATGGTATTATGCAGTCGTAGTGCCATGAGTCTCTTGCGAAGGAGGTACAAATTGGAAGTCCCAGTGCTTGTTTGTATGCTTTTCTGATCATACATTCTACGATTTCCTTTTCCTTAACGCATAATTTAAGGTATGGAATTGCGTACATTATCCGACTGACGGCGAATGCTTGGACCAGCCGAATAAGGTTGCTCTCTTTCATTCCGTAGGCTTATTGGCTATTCTCTTGATAAGTCTGATTGCCTGCTGAACACCTACCCCTAGTTTTTGGGGGTTTCCCCATTACGTTCGTCTTCAGATATGTACAGTGGTGAGCACTGTTGGGGTGAAAACGCGAGCGCGTGGCCGACGGCACTGTCAGCGCCCCGTTACGGTCATCGCTGGAAACATTGCGCATGCCCAGCATGTGCTGTGCGAAACACTCTTTCCACCGCACGCATCACGTCATGAACGCGCTTGTTCGTCGTCTGCTAGCCGCGTTTTTGTCTGCTAAGCCTGTGCATCCTGCATGTTAAGCCGCTACTTACGGCGGCAAACAAGGACGCACGACGGCGGTTCGCTGAGCTGCATGAATAGTGGACAGCAGAAGAGTGGGGTCGCGTCATCTTTTCGGATGAGTCCACGTTTTTGACGCGACAAGACCAAAGATTGCGTGTATGGAGACTACCAGGCACACGGTAAGGTAAGCTTCCTGCTTTGAAAAGCAATTGTTTTACTTAACGTAACAATGCCATGCAGGAACGACCCGGACAACGTGCAAGGTGTTTCTGCCAGTGGGAGATCAAGTGTGAGCGTGTGGGGTGCGGTTTCAAACTATGGTCTAGGGCGCCTGCAACGTATACGTGGACGCTTATCGTCGGAACAATACTGCATTATTTCGAACAATGTGATGTTGCCATACGCGAGCAGTTTATTCCCCGACGGTAATTATCTGTTCCAACAGGACCGGTCACCGATACCAGAGTCCTTCAATGCTTTTCTGGTCACTAAAGTGCCACCTCAGCTTCATATGGAGCTAGCACTGGCCGCTAGGGGCGCAGCTGTGCACGTGAGGGCATGCTGCCGTCCGCTACCGTTTTTCTTTCCTCCATGGCTGCGGTGGTGTGTTGGTCTGCTTTGATTTCCAAGCTTTCTAAACTTCTGCAAAAATCGTTTCACTTTCCCGCACTTACTTGGAACATTCAGCGTACGTCGGTGACTGCGTGAACGCGCCGTCTGCCTTGAAATGAGCACCCGGGAGGAAAGAAACTAACAGCTCTGGACATGCAGCTCGCCGCAGTCGCAGTCGAAAATGACACAAAAATTCGGGGTTTGCCGCACCAGAACCACGACATTTTGAGAAACGTCGTAGTGGGGAATCCTTGATTAATTTTTTACAGCTGGGGTCGTTTTTATATGCATGTAAATCAATGTGCACGCCTGTTTTGTGCTCTTGCGTTTCGCCTCGTCTAAATGCAGCCGTCGTGGCCGGGGAGCGCCGCTCGTTCGTCGCAATACTGCAACTGGTCCAGCTTTTCAAAATTTGCCTGAAACCAGACACTGTACATTCACAATAATGCACTTGCTGTGCCACTTGTGAACAGACGCGCACATACGAGTTGTTACACGTCCATTCGCCCGCAAGTGAGCGAAATCTCTCGACTGCGCAAAGTGGCGCATAAGGCCAGATGGTTCGCACGGCACGGATGCTCAATTTCTATTAAACTGTGAACATTATCAGACTCCTGGTGTCATTTTATTCGACCGAAAACCCGAACAATTAAACCATTACTGCAAGAAATGCTTCCGTAGAATGCCTTCTTTTCAATACAAAAAAAAAAGAAAACAGCTGTTCCATGCGCTTCAAATTTCTCGACCTAACGATTAAATACCACTACGAGCCTTAGGTACAATATATGTAATATCAGAGTCCTTAAATGCCAGCAGTGAAGGACTCTGGTAATACTAACCTCATAGCAATCTTCGCTGCGGCGTGTTGCCCCGCCACAGTGGTCTAGCGGTTATGGCACCCGGCTTCAGATCCGAAGGTTGCGAGATCTAATCCCGGCCGCGGCGGCTGCATTTCGGTTGAGGCGAAATGTTGAGGCCCGTGCACTTAGAGTTTGGTGCACGCTAAAGACCCCAGGTGGTCAAAATTATTCCGGAGCCCTCCACCACGAAGCATCTGTCATGATCACAGCTGGTTTTGGGACGTAAAACCCGATCAGTCAATCGGCGCGGCGTTTAGTTTATAAACATGGCGAACGTGAAAAGTAAGGTCGAACACATTTGACAGTGTATTGTAATTAGGCCATTGTTTAATAAGCAGTCTTATATAGAAGAGACAGCAAACCAGTAACTTACGCCGCTCGTGCTTTCGACAAAAACACACCAGAAATTATCTTTGTTCTTTTAATGCGCGTCGCCGTTGATATTAAAATCATAAGAAGTGACAATGTCCGAGGCATCGAAATGCTTTGCACACACACGTGTATATTTAAACTCAAAGTTGAAGTCGCCACTTTCCTGCCGCGGTGTGGCCCGCTTCCATTTCTCGCGCTGCTCCTTGTCCAATGGAAAAGAAAACAACGACACCTTCTTGGTCGTTCCTCTGCAGCCGGAACGGCACCCTGGCACGCAACACGTGTTGGGCATCGTCGTCTTAAAACATTTTGGCTAACTCGGACACGTACGCACACTTTATCCACCAGCTTGTCTCGCTGTGCGCACGCGTTTCAGTCCGCGAGCAGCCCGAACGATGCCCTCTGTGGCGCAGTGGCGCCGCGTCGCGGCAACCTTGAGCAGCGTGTGACGGCGGAGTTTCGTGACCAGAAAAGCATTGAAGGACTCTGTCTTCACCTACGGAAACAAAAGGAGGAAGCCGTCGAGGTGATCCTTCGCAAAATTATTAAGCGTGCCCTGGACCTCCCCGTCACCACTTCTAACGGCCGTCTTATGGCCCTTGGGGTGGTGAACACCTTCCGGGAGCTTCGGGAAGCGCACCTTACAAACCAGTATACGCGCTTGTCGCAAACGGAGTCGGGTCGCCGTCTTCTTGCTCGACTCCATATCCAACACACCATTCCCATGGAAGACAGGCTTCGTATCCCAGAACTGTGGAGACGCGCCCTCCACGTGCGACCTCTTCCAGCCAACATGTCACACGAAGACCATAATGGCCGGCGCTTGGCGCGGGCGGAAGCTCTGGCCCGACATTATGGCAACAAAACAGGCGTATACTACGTGGACGCTTCCGGCCCTCACCACGGGGAATGGTATACGGGCCGCAGTAGTTCACAATAACAGCACAGTTAACGGCCTCACTTTTAGAGCGCCCAATCCAACTCACGCGGAAGAAGTCGCTATTGCTCTGGCGGCATCACATTCCGACTCGAAATACATCATTACCGACTCGCGAGGGGCCTGTCGGAACGTCGTACAAGGCTGGACCCCCTTGCTAGCTTACCAAATCTACCAAAACTGCATACGGGATACGGACCCCGCACACCGTTACCTTATATGGGACCCTGCTCATCAGGGGTTGGTAGGAAACGAGGCAGCAGACGCAGCCGCCCGCGCGCTCTCTTTCCGGGCTCTTTTCTCCTCCCCACCCGATCATGAAACCCATTTTAATCCCGCCTATACCTTCAAAGATATTACAAAATTCTATCAAGATTGCCATCGCCTTT
>JABSTT010005392.1:0-17453 GCA_013339685.2 Hyalomma asiaticum
GCACTGTAGTTATGCTCTCATGCTGGCTTGGCTAGAGGCTTGGCTTGGCCAGATGGGCACCACAGTTGCCAGCCACAGTTTAAAATTTTTGTTTAAAACTCCGGCGTGGTAAAGTATGTTGTCAGTCCGCGTCAATATGGCAAAGTCCGTTGTATGCGCCACTTTGGCAAAAAATTGCCATTAATTTTTTCCCCTGTAGCCGATAGTCTGTTGTAGCGGGGTCTGTTGAAAGCGAAGTTGGCTGCATTGATAAAATACATGGATCAAACCTGGGGTAAGATATGGTCCATTATATCCGAAAGTCTGTTGTATGCAGGTCCGCTATAACAAGCGTAGACTATATTGCATACTGCATCGTGGAGAAAACATGGAAACCTGTGCATCGCTAAGTCTTAAATTTACTTCTCAATTCTCTGTTCCACTGTTCTTTCACACTGGACTGTTATTTCTTCAAGGAACTACATTATAGGAGTATACAGTTTACGCAAAAGTTTGGCTTTTTTCAAGTGAAACTTGTATAGTCTAGCCTGTGTTGTCGTAGTTGGCATTGTCGTCACGCCAAAACTTTCAGAAAAATGGAACCCCTGGTACCCCTATGAAGTGGCAGAAGAAATTAATGCATTAGTTTCTTCCACCGCATCATAAGGAGTGCATTAGAGCAGAAATATTTTGTTACCGGTGCTGGGGTTCAAACTCGGGTCCTCACGCCTGCAAGATAGGAGCATATGTGAACCATATGTATGCCTTGAATTTCAAAGCAGCCGCTAACGTGCAGCAGTCGTAAGTAGTAACAGCTCACATGCAAACCTGTACCAGAATGCAGGTAAAACAAGACTTGCGCGCCAATTCTTGTTTTAAATACTGCTGATTCATTGCACAAACACGCACACCACTTTGACTCAACTCTGTATGAGACCGCCACGTTTACGAATCTGTGGGGCTGCGGCTGTCCTTATTAAATTTTTTCCTGCATCTGTAATTCTTCTCTTACTCTTAATAAAATTTACATTTCTTAAAGAAATTAGCAGTTTTATTGGTTTATATAAGTTACTCTGTGCACAAAAATAATGCATAAGAATATATGTACGTGACTAACGCTGAGGCAACAGTGCTCTTGGTAAACAACAAACATAGCCGCTGCTAAAATGGTGGCTTTGGAAGCTCTTGTCACTATTTCGGTGCTATCTACTCTTGTGTTTTAAAAGCAAGTTCTTCGTATGCTTCATCATGATAAATGCCTGTTTGTTCGACGTCGGTAACGTTGCAAGGATGCCGCCGCATTGCAACAGGTGGGCGCACAGTATGGGAAAAAGCACGGAGGGCCCCGCATACGATCTCCTAAAAGTTGAAAGAAAGTGCTCATAGAACAATGCTACCTACTTGTATTTGAAATGTTAAACAGTGCAGCAACGCAGCGGTTGATCGGAGCATCAGAACTGGAAGCGAAGCGACCAGGTGTACATATTTCCAAACGAGAAAAAAATAAATAAAAACACTGCCTGTCATATTTGCCCGTCCTCGTCATTGCTGCACTGTTTTTGTTTTTTCCTTGCACTTGAGATGCAATATCAGCGTCGTTTCCTCATCCCAGTCAACCTTACTGCTCATGAGTAAGCAACATTCCGAACACCAGCTAGACGCTTTAAAGGTTTGCGTGTTGCAGCAGAACGCAAGGCTTTATTGCGCAAGTAAATCTTCAACAACAGTCATGCATTAGAACCACATTCAGCTGAAAAACGACAGTGCCAGATGCTCAAAGTTGAATTACACCTGAAAAACTGGCTGAACTGGATTTTGTTTATACAGTCAACTCCCGATAATTCGAAGTCGCTTAATTGGAAGTTTCGGTTAATTGGAAGTGAAGTCGGGGTCCCGTCAGTTTTGCATGCAAACCAATAGAAAAAAATGCTCGGTAATTCGAAGTTAGAAGTCTAAGGTGTCGGTTAATTAGAATTTTTTTTCTCAATCTTATAGATCAAGATGATCGTAATGTTTGAGAAATTCCGTATTATTAAAGTGAAAAACAGCCTTGCGAGCTGAATTTACATCGCTAGCATCGCAGCTGACTAAAGCGCCACAGCTCATGAAGCGTCAATGTTAGGTACTGGCGGCATCGGCATCGCAGCTGACGACAGCGCCGAAAATGGTGAGGCGGCAGGCTTAGCCCATCCGTCCAGCGCAATCGCAGCCTTGCATGGTCGCGTTGACGTACTAGGTCTATCTATGTTTCCTCGGGTGTTAGTAGTGAATCGGCCCGCCGGCATCGTTGCACAGTCGCAGTAATGGCAACTTGCGGACGTTATCGTACGCTTGACTTGGCGACGAAAGTTAAGATTTCGAAGGCAGTTGAGGACGGAGGCAACGGAGGCATCGCCAAGCGGCACATCGCATGGAAGAACGGAATCAAGCGCTCTTTCGAACACCATTAACAAGCGCTCGACACTCGAAGCATTTGGGAACAACCAATTTAAAATGTCATGCATGAGAATGCGCACCGGTGCCCACCCGGAGTTAGAGCAAGCGTTGCTCATTTTCGATTAGGGAGGCCCGGAGCAACCAACTTCGGCTCAGTGGTGATATCATAGCAGCAAAAGCCTTATCGCTTGCAGCGATATTAGACATTAAAAATTTTTCTTCGTCCAATGGATGACTGTACGCGAAAGCACCTTCTCGAACGGATGCTTTTGTGCATGGACAACTCCACGCAGTGCGAGGTGAGCCGCCTCAGTGCTATCCACATGCTAGCGCGAGCACGGGGTTGCGTTAAGGGGGGACACGGGTCTTAAAACGCGAAAAATCATCAAAAAATCGATTTTTGAAAAGTAGTTTTTTTGAAATCTACATCTATTATTCTTCCTATCTGTCAAGTTTCCTAACCCGAAAGGCCATATTTCAGCCAAAATATCAATTTAAAACGCACGCGGGAGCTGAATTTTCGCCTGTGTCGACGCTAAAATGACGCATCTTCAATGACGCCGCGCTCGCGTTCTCCAGCTTCGAGAGCGGCCATCTTGGTCGCGTTGAGAAGAGCAGGTTTTCGGCTTCAAATATCGCGCGCTGCCGCTTCGTTAGGCTTGCTGGTTCAACACAAAAACGGCGCCAAAAAGAGATAAAACGCGCGTTCCCATTTGCTGTTGCAAGCACGTGACAAAATAGCGGCTTGTGATTGGCTGTCGTCACCCCGAGCTGTCTGCTAGCCGCAGCAGAGACGCAGCGCAAGGTGCCATGTTGGATGCGATCACCATGTGAGAACGCACGACGATGCCCCCTCCGCTCCAAAAGTTTGCTTCCAAGCACAAATATGGAAAGAAGAGGAAGAAGTCCATGCTCGATAACTTGAAAAAACGTCCCGCCGTGTCACAAGTCATCGAGGATGAGCCATCAACTGCGTCAAGCGACGGCATAGATGGAGCGGACGACAACGAGCGAGGGTTAGGCCTAGGCGGAGAGCCAACGAGTGAGTGCACCCAAAACACCAGCCGCGTCCGCAAAGACACGGTTATGCGGACGCCTTCGGATTTGGAGCTGATAAAGAAGAAAGCCGATGAGCAAGTGCAGGAGCTCGCGTTAACCGCAGCCATGACCCGCAAGTCGAACATTCTGCCCGCGAGCGATGTCGTGACCGACCCACTTGACGATACTGTTTTCACCGTGTTGTGCCTCGATTCGGTGAACGCACTTCTTATGGAGCACATGAAGTGCAAGACTTGCGGTGGCAGCGCGAAAATAAGCCGAAAGAAGCGAGAATACGGCCTTGCAGTCAGTCTTGTGCTCACATGCTCGAACTGCGGCGACAAGGCGTCTGCGTGGAGTTCGCCGCGTGTGGACGGGACTCAGAAGCTGAATCCGTTTGCGATAAATATTCTGGCTGCGCAAGCGATGCAAAGCACCGGCAATCGGCAAACGGTGTTCAATGATATTTTCGCAGATATGAATATCTCGCACCGCGCACTGCATACGAAAACGTGGCAGACGTACCTCAAAACGAAGTTGACGCCTGCCGCGACTTGAGCAGCCGACACGCTCGCTACGGAGTGCGCGAATTCGGTCCGGCAGCTGTACAGCAAATTGAACGTCAGCCACCCGGGAAACATCGCTGTTTCTTACGACGGGTCTTGGATGACTCGCGGGCACAGTTCCCACATCGGTGTCGGCACAGTCATCGAACTTTTCACGGGACTAGTGCTAGACTACGTTGTGCTCAGCAACTTTTGTGCTGGATGTGAGCGGGGACCGAAAGTGGATGACACGTCATATGAGGAATGGAAAGCCAACCACGAGTGCCAGAAAAATACAGATAAGAAGGCAGGTGAAATGGAGGTGGAGGCTGGCCTCATTTTATTCCAAAGGTCTCTGGAAAAACACAGCCTCAGATACACCACTGTGCTGTCAGATGGTGACAGCCGTACTTTCTTGGCCCTGAGAGAGGCCAAAGTATACGGCTTCATAGAGATAGAGAAAGAGGACTGCATCAACCACGTCCACAAAAGGATGAGGACAGCACTTCGAAATGTGCTGTCAAAGCACAAAGGGCCTGGCTTGGAGCCTCTTGGTGGACGAGGTAAGCTGACAGGAGACCTAGTGACCAAGCTCGGCTCTTATTATGGCTGGGCTTTGAAGTCTAACGTTGGTGACACAGAAGCGATGGCAAAGGCTGTGATGGCAAGTTACTATCATGTAACGTCTAATGACAAAGAGTCAAACCACAGTCTTTGTCCAGAAGGGCCAGATTCCTGGTGCCGGCAAAATGCCACAAAGGCCAAGGGCCAGACCATGCCAAAGCACCATTACAGTTTGCCTCCTCATGTAGCCGAGGCATTGCTGCCAATTTACCAACGGCTCTCTGACAAGCAGCTGCTTGAACGGTGCCAGCGAGGCAAAACGCAGAGCAACAATGAGAGCTTGCACTCACTGATATGGGACCTCGCGCCAAAGGAGCGGCATGCATCACTTTTCAGTGTTCAAGCTGCCGTGGCAGAAACAGTTCTGAAGTTCAGTGCTGGCTGTAAGAGGACCTCGGCAAGCATCTTGCATGAACTCTGCATGAACCCTGGCCAAAAGTGCATGCAGCGCATGGAGGAGAAAGACCGCTGCCATTCAGCTGCATCTGAGCACAAGCGTGCATCGGCAGAAAATGTGCAGTCTGTGCTCCGAAAGCGCCACAAGGGTGCCAATGCCCAAACTGACTATGTCCCAGGAGCCTACTAGTGTATTGCGAGTGTTCTATGTGTAATATTTGTGATTCTGTGCAATTAAATGTGACATGTTTGTTTTCTTGATTTTCTCAAAATGCCTTTTTTGTACACCCAGCATGACATTTCCTGCAATATTTTAAAAACTATTACAGATAGAAGAGTAATTCTTTTTGCAGCATGAAGCTAGATGATTGGAGTACACAACATAGGAAGCAGATTTTAATTATTGCAGTTATAAATTTTTAAAATTTGTCTTTTGTGTGACCATGCCATGGCCACATTCAGGACAATTGAGTTTAGCGTACTGTAAAATGTGAAATAATGAAGCAATCTTAAAAGTGCTTCCTTTGTTGTGTGTCTTATGCTTTCTACTGTTGATTCATATGTCATATGCAATTTTTTGGGTGGTGGTTATTTTTCTATTGCAGGAAGAACAATAGATATTGTTTTCTTAATTATATAATGAACTAATGAAGCCACAGAAAAAATAATTGGATATTTAGAATCAGGAGAACAAACTAAGCAAGCGTGCCAAGTTTTATCAAAATTGGTTCAAAAATAGGTGAGGGCAGCCTTCAGACCCACGTCCCCCCTTAAAGAGGAAACGATCGCGAACTGCTTCAGGACCTGCGGTTTTAGTGCAAGTGCCTCGAGAGATGGAGGTGGTTTGTCTTCTCCAGCAGGGGAAGCGCACACAACCAAACTTGACGAGGATAGTCTTCGACCAGCTCGTCCCTTTCGGAGAATACGTTGCCGTTGACAGTCAAGTTGAAACGTGTGGTGCGCTGACGAACACCGAAATACTCGGGATCGTTCGGCCCAACAAGGCTGCTGACGAAAGTTACTTGGACGACGATGTTTCAAGCGAGCCGCAACCTACAGCTGCTGATGTAGCTGCGGGGCTTGCCCTCGCGCAGCGGTTTTTTGCTGCAGAGAGCAACAGCACTCGGCCACGTCTACAGTCTGCAAAACTTGCTCTCCGCGGCAAGATGCCGCAAGCAGATTCCTTTTCCAAATGAATTAATGAAAATGTCGTTTTTGCCCGATTTGGTTAATTGGAAGTTCGGTTAATTCGAAGTTTTTCGCGGTCCCCGTCAACTTCGTATTAACGGGAGTCGACTGTAGCAGGGAACTCATATTTCCAGTTGTTTCCAGCAACAGCAGCAATTATTGGAGCTACACTGTCTATAAGCAGGCACTTATTTCGAACTGTTTGCAGTGGGAAATAGGGCAAGTTAAATTTTCAGCTGTCAGTGGATATTAATTTGGACTGGAAATGCAGCTGGAACGTGTTTATTTTCATCTGGAAGCTCATGTGCAATCTTCACCTATATAGGTTCTGCTATTAGTAAAATGTTAGTAAAACAACATCCACATATATTTTATAAATATCCACTGCATGATATTCTACTGTTAGTAAAATATGTTAGTAAAACAACATCCAGAAATATCTTATGAATGTCCACTATAAATACTGTAGTTACTCAATATCCACTGAATATTCACAAGTAACATTGGACATTTAGACCATTTGTGGACATCATCTGAATATTGATGGTTGGCTGGGATAAAACATACTTTTGTCATGTCAATGCAGTCTGACAAACAGACTTGAACACGTCTGTGTCTACATGTTGAGGCCCGTGTGCTGTGCGATGTCAGTGCACGTTAAAGAACCCCAGGTGGTCGAAATTTCCGGAGCCCTCCACTACAGCGTCTCTCATAATCAGAACTGCTTTTGGGACGTAAAACCCCACAAAACAACAACACATCAGTGTCTACGCACTCAAGCTACAGCAAGTTTTAAATTCAGGCTCGCAGCATTGGTGGCCCTTTGGTAAGCCGAGCCTCCTGCCAAGGCAGTCTGAAGGCACACAGCATGGAGGCATTTTGTTAATGTGTTCCCATGCCCCACGCTCCCGCGTATCGTGCCGCTAGTTCTGAGATAATGACTTACAAAAAAAAAAGGAAACAAATTTCATTGAGCGACGAGATTAAGATTGTGGATGCAGTTGCACAAAATAAAAAGCAGGTGGACATAGCAAGAACGAGGGGCTATCCAAGGAGACCATGAGTTCACTTGTAAACAACAAAGCTATCGTCAGGAAGCGTCAATACATTAATCCTAAGTGTTTTATCTAAATGTGAATAAAAAGCATTTGTCTGTTTGTTTTCACGTTCAAAGTTCATCACTCGCTTTTTGCGATATTGCAATAACGTTGGGCATGGCCACCAATGTTTCGGAAGACGCGTTCCAAGCCTGATGAGTTACATTGCTAAATTCAGATTAGGTTATTATTGCGAGAGGTGCATTGGTGCAAACATGTTAAAGCTAATTCAGATTAGCAGTGGCCTTGCTGCAAGTACTATAACGGCACCCACTCTTAAAAGGAGGACATGCGCTACAGTTTTATATTTTGTAGGTTCACGTTCACAACCATGTATTTCACACATTCGGAAAGTGGTTGCAGCTGCCCCATGTTGCCAAGCGAAGTTTGAAATGATAGTTATACGGGAATGCCGACTAAGCAAACGATGCACCGTTTGCATATTAGGGACTTCAGATGAAACAGATTATCAGGGTCCATTGTAAAGAGTGTCGCCTGGATTCGAAAAATGTTTTATTCACATTCTTCAGGCTGGTGCAGTGTGATCACCACCTTGTTTGACATGATAAGCATCCGCTTTTTGTCACTGTATGACCATGTTGGGGTTGGCATTTTTCCTTTTGTGTTAGACTGCAGCATCATTTTCTTTTTTACAAAGAGATTGCGGATATGTAGTTATTAACCAATAAGTAATGAATGAAGCATGATTCATTTTAACATACATGGATATCACGCATACCCTACAGCGCACTCTTACCATGCATTTGGACGGGAGCATTTCTTGAGAGCCCGTGCTTCTCTCTGCCCATACAGCATAGCCACTACTATGTGCGTGTTGCACGGTTCATGCCACGGGTGGAGATTGTCCAGAAGTACAACACAGCTGCCAGGCGGCTCTACCTCCGTGGGCAAAATGGCAAGGTGAGTGCCATGAGTGGAGAAAAGGGTTTAGGTAAAGAATTTGTGGGTGTATGCTCTGTGTGTGTGTGTTTGTGTTTGTGTATCTGATTGCTGTCACTGTTGTATTCGCAAATTGAAACAGTGGTATTTGGGCAGGTCATGTAACGTGCGGAGCAGATGCCTACCAATCTGTTACGATAATGGAACAGATGCTAGGATAAGGGAGTGTTCTTGAATATAGTAGATCATTGGTAGACATAGGTTGAATTTGTAGGCATAGGGTTGACCAGGTAGGTAATTCTTGCATGCTATGTGCAGATATATCCATATTTGGTGGTGAATGACGCATGCCTGAGTGACGCACGCCGTGAGGAGCGCGTGCTACAGCTGCTGCGGATGCTGAACAACCTGCTGGACAAGCAGAAGGAAACAGCCCGCCGTTTCCTGCATCTGGCGGTGCCCCGCGTCGTGGCCGTCAGTCCACAGATGCGCCTCGTCGAGGACAACCCTGCCTCTGTTTCGCTGCTGCACATCTACAAACAGGTGCGCTCCATTCATTCCCCTGTGCTAAGAATTCGGCGACTTGTAATCTTCTTTTGCACAACGAACTACCATGAAAGGATGCACTAGACAAGGACAACTGCACTGTGCTGTATTATTTTTGTCTTGTGTGTCTTAGTGTAGGTTTGTAGTTGCAGTGATGCTACTGCTGCGCCAATTGCGCCAAACTGCGCCGAAGCGCGGAGGCTGCTACACCCTGCTACATTCCCCGAAATTGGGGAACCTGCGCCAAAGCTGCGCCGAAAGGGATGCACAGACTTTCAGAAATGAAACTACAGCTACGCGAAGTACCCCCCGCTGACAGCGACATCGCGTGCTAAATCCCATATGATATTCACGGTAAAAGCTCGATAGGACTCTCGTTAATTCGGATAATTTGGACGTATCCTCTAGTCCCGTCAAGCATATGCGTTATTAATGGCACGAAATGCTCGGTAGTTTGGTTCTAAGCGGCGGTTATTTCGGACGATCCTCGAAGCGCGCTTAGTCGAATCTCCGTAAATGTGCGACACGAAAGAGTGAAAATGGCGCGAGCGTGGACGCCGAAACGAGGCGGCGCTTACGGATCAACCATCTGCAGCGGCGTAAACCGTGTTTACTACTGCGTGTGACATCACGATACACTAGACGTTTTGCTCAATTCTCTTTTTTTTTATTATTATTAAAAGCAGGGTTGCCGACTATGACCGCGTTTATAGTGACGAAGGGTAGATCCGCTGCGGCTTTGGCAAGCTATTTAGTGCTTGCCCCGCGCGCGTGAACTGCGCGAACGCTTGTCCGTGATAGCGTCGATAGCGGCCCCTTCGTTGTACAGCGGCTGTGGCAAACGCATTTTCGTGCTTGCTGTATGCCTTCCGAATTGTGCTCTCTCCCCTCCATGTTGCACAACAGCGATCTACGTACTACGTTCTCCGCGGCGGCTTCGGCAAGCAGTGGTTTCCTCTTGTTACTCGCTTAGGCCCGCATGCCTTCACAATCCGCCTTTTGCATGTCTGTGTGGCGGCCTCTCGCGGACACGGCACGAAACAATCTGTACGGCGTCGCGCCAAACCTGTCGTGCGCTACCGCAGTGTTTCTCTATGGCACAACGTGATGGGGCAGCGACACGCACAGTGATCGTTGCGGTTTCTTTCGATTTGAAACACTGTACGAATTTCTGGGAGGCCTCTCCGGCATGGTGAACACTTACAGCGAAAAGAGCAGGCCATGAGAAAGCCTTGGGTGTCTAAAAACGTCGCAAAATGCCGCCCGAACGGGAAAGGCACGGATGCTAGCAGACGCCGCCAGCTTCCCGCGTGGTCACTTGAGGGGTGGAATCCGGTTTGTTTGAGACCTCGCGCGTAAAAGAAAAAGAGGTGGGGGGGGGGGGGGGTGAGTTCTCGTGAAAGCGTACGCACCTGCCCCTGTCACGCTGTCTACATGCTCGAGAGACCCCAGGATCGCTTTTGCTGACTTTTTGTGTTTTGTTATTTGTTTTGTTGCTTTTCTCTACGTCCCCATTCCGGTTTCTCCCTTCGACAATGAACCAGTCGTCTTGGTGCGCTCGGTTGAGGTGTCCTCAGTGAGCGACAGTTACCGTGCACTCTTCTGGCGCTGAAAGTGAATGAACGTGTCGTGCCTTTTTCAACTCTCCGAAGTTTCTCTCCGATTAAGCCTACAGGGAGATAGCTAGAGTAGAGTGTACTAGAATAGCTAGAGCTCAATCCGCGTAAGGTTTGCTGCCAGTAGTGCTTGTTCAAGTCACGGAGCACCAGCATACCTGGCCGGAGTCACGAACGGATGTACAACGAGGCCAGGATCAATGAAAACGCTAAGCGAAGCGCATGTGAAGGATTCATGGCAGCAACGAACGAGGAATGTTCGGGGATGAGGTGTGTGTGCGTGATCCAGTGTTTAGTGAGTTGAACTCCATGTCAACTCACGGACTTATGTGAAGTATTCGTCCTCCATCATCGGATACAACAGGAAGCGTGCTGGAATAACACCTCTATCTTGCAGGGTACGATTTCGTTATTGGGTTGATCCGAGTGACCATGTGCATTGCCGGATGTCTGTTTTTGCCTATCCGTGTCGTTCTTACATAAATACTGTTTGATTACGGAAGCACGGAGCAATGGTTTCACTGAACTACAAGTTCCGATGTGTTCTTCGCGCTTTCTTCACGGCTAATGCCGTGTCATATACGCGACATTTGCCTGCCTGCACCGTACGATGATGTGAGAGAACTTCATGTTACCAAAAATGTGTGTCTGGATGGCGTACCGGCCCAGCTGGCGGCGAGTATCATTACTTTCGGTAAAGGGTACAGCGTTCCGCACTGCGCACCGCTTGCGTCGTCTGCTACGATGCCGTACGGGTCGTTTGCGCCGGATTCGGCGCATGCGCACTCGGACCATGCAAAAGGCGGATTGCGTGGCGCCGTCCACTATCACGGCACTACCGGCAGTGGTGTAGGCGGGGTTCATTCCGAGAGAACGCGAATGCAGTAGTTTTGTGCTCAGACCGTGCGCGTGCATGAGCGCTACGTATGATCGCGTCGCCAGCGGCCGTCACGTACGCGGAATGCCGCTGTTTTCGCACTCGGCAATCGTTTCGATTTGTCTTCGCGCGTGTCTTCGGAGCCCGTGTGCACAAATGTGTCGCTGGCGATCACAGTTACTTCTGCAGTAGAAGTGGCGTAGTTCCGTTTCGACTCGGTGCAATGTTATGAAGTTGCATGGCGGAAGCTGTTCTAAATAAATAGCGATTTTTCCGGGTTCCACATGCTGGCATCGAACGCGACGGCTACAACAGGGATGGATGAATGGTTTGTTGCCGCTCAAGTTATTGACAAAGAAAATAAAAAAGAGGATCGTCGCTAGCGCATGGTTAATTTAGTGGTGGCGGCAGCGGCAACAAAACGGGAACGGGGGGGGGGGCACTGGTCGCTACTTTGCGGTTGAACTAAGGCTCGGGTTCTTGCACGGCGGTTGCTACAAGAAGGCAGTAACAAAATGACCAGAAACGCTTCTTTTACCTGGTATGACAATTAACAGGTTTCATTTATTCATTCATAAAATCAGAGTGCATCTATATGGCAGGCTTTGTTCTCTTGGTACTGTTAGTAATTCCGATTTTTTTTTTCTTCTGCCCTTAAAGTCCAATTAACAAGTTAGGAGGATCGCGATTTCAAAAGGAAGGGGAGACTGCAAGACATGTTCACAGGGGCTGACGATCGTTTAAATCCAAAGGCATTTGGAGAATTTCAAAGTGGCATTTCCCTTCTAGCTGGAGGCAAATCACAACTTGAGGCAGCCATTCAAAACATAGCCTTATGTAATAAAAAGAGGAGAGGGCACACTCGTGTAATGTTCTTTTCATGGCTTTTAGCAATATTCTTCATTTTAATGGGAGAATTAGCATGATTTTGTAATTATAATGAATTTTATAATTTTGTAACTGTGCTCCCTGTGTAGGAGGCTTGGCTCTCGCGTTCGTCATTGGCGAGCTCGTGCGTAGTTGCAGGCCAGCAGAAAAGAGAGCTGTATCTGTTTTTATTGCACAGCACTTGAACGTGCGCAGCACGTACACCCCACTCTCTTTATCAGTTGTGCACCATGAAGGCAGCTTGTGTACGTTTTGCAATTACTGTTGTCAACGCCTGCTCCAAAAGCCAGTTTTGCTGCTACAAAAAGCAGTTTTGCCTGCTCCAAAACCTGCTCCAAAGGACTTAGGCTGGTAGCATCACTGTAGTTGTGTTCAGCACATAAAATGGATGAACATGCCAATTCTTCATGCAACCATTGTGCATTGAGAGGCTCTTTAGGCATGTGCACTTGTACAAGTCCTTGCGAATTGCTCATCGCAGTAGCTCATTGGTTATGGCATTCTGCTGTGTGCACAATTTTTTCATGTTCACTTCCCAGCCAAGGCAGTGATATTTTCATGAGAGCAAAATGCAGAAATTCTTGCGCGCATTAAAGCTTCTCTGTGAATCGTGGCGAGTTGGGCCTGCTGGTTACAGACTGGAAAAAATTCATTGCGCAAGTGTAGACACAAAAGAAGACACAAAAGATGTCAGTGCACGTTAAAGAACCCCAGGAGGTCAATATTTCCAGAGCCCTCCTCTACGGCGTCTCTCATAATCAGATCGTGGTTTTTGGACATAAAACCCCAGAAATCAAAAGAAGACATGAGGCACACACAGGCGCTGGCGTCCAAACTATGATTCACTAAACTAGCTGTCGGCAAGAAGCTCTGAATAGGCTAGAACAAAGATCACCAAGCAGGCTAACATAATATTTACAGTAATTCTTCACTTGTCTGTAATTCTCTCACTGTCTTATTCACAACAGAATTCTCACAACAACAAATTTCTTCAATTTCTCCACGGATATTTTATTGCGGGGTCAACTGTATATTTATATATTATGCCAAGGAAGACTCTATGCCTGCACATTCTTCACATTCCACAAGCTCGTCGTCTGTTGTCGCCAGCCATCCATTCATTATACAGCTCACGTACATGGTCCTTAAAGGGTTTTGTTAAGAATGACATTTAGTGGTTGCAGTGTTGATGTCATCCCTCTCGGAATAATGACAAGGTCTGTTTTCCCGCTGCGAAGCATCTCTTCTACGAAGGCCATTAATGCCCACGAAATGCGTCTAGCACGAGCATGTTCCAGCGCTACAGGAGAGCTCTGGGCCACCAGTTACACACCAAGCGGATCCATTCACGCATTAGGTCCTCGTCCATATAGCCCTCTCATTCACACGGATGACGACATCCCGTGGGAAGGCCTCAATAGGCAGCGTCTTTCTCTTGAAGATGATAATGGGGCACCTTCCTGCCGTCAGCCGTGCAGGAAAGCATCATGGCGAAGTGCGATGCGCACTTTCAGTCAACAGCAGCTCCACCTCCTTTGCCCTGCATTCGGAGACTGTGTGAACGATGGCATGTCGAACCACATCGGCGTTTCATCGGCATTGCTGATCTGGCCTGCATGTAGCCATGCTGCCGCCGAGGCTATTCACCTAGCATTGGAACTCAACCAACTTATCCTCTTATTCCTCTGGCAGCTACTGGCAGATCGACAAAGGGTAAAGGGCAAAGCCTTTGCGCCGCATGAAGCGTCGAACCCAATAGACGGACCCTTTGAACTGCTCCCTCGACAGTCTGGCTTCACGGGCAAGCTGGACTGCTTTTGTTTGAATGAGTTTTGCACTCACTGGCAGGGACCTAGCACGGTACTCACGGATGAAATCCGCGACTCTGTTCTCAAGTTCCGGGTGCGCAGCTCGATGACCACGAAACATCTTCAACACGTTACACACCGACAATTTGGCTTTCTGGTTGTGCCAGTACCCGACGCTTTTCTCAGGGACGCCAAACTGCCGTTGCGCCGACATATTACCATTTGCTTCAGTGAATTCAATCACTTTTCTTTTAAATGTGGCAGTGAACTGGCACTGTGTCCCGGTATTCATAGCTGGCCGCAGACTCGCAGAGCAAGGTCACCACCCGCCAGGAACACTAGCTGAACAAGAAAAGAATAATGGTGTTGCAGCGTTGGGCGTCATCCCCAAGGAGGTGATGTTGATGCTGCTTCCGAAGAAGCACGCGACGCTCCCTGTTGGCAGACAATCACTCAATTTACGCCAAGGGCCAGTACATTCAAGGGGAGACTTCTTCATGACATTTTTTTAGAAAAATCTCAACCTATATTCCACACTGTACAGTGTGCATATTACAAGTGCTGTGAGTCTTAGGTTTGATAAATGACTTGCGCTGTGATATCAGATGTGTTTCATTCCATCTTTTCAACATCCATTTAGGAAACCACGACACACTACCGTTCCCATATTTGGCTGTCTTTTCCCACGCAGCCTATTTATGAGAAACACTGGTTGTAATGATGGGATTGTTGCAACACCTGCATATTGTTATAAGTGCATCCAACTGTAATAATAATAATTTCTCGGGTTTAACGTCCCAAACAACTGTATAATCATGAGAGACACGGTAGTAGGATTCCGGAAAATTTGACCACCTGCCTTCTTTAACGTGCACTGACAATGCACAGTACATGGTCCTCCACATTTCGCCTCCATAGAAAGGTCGCCGCCACAGGCAGGATTCAATCCCGCAACCTTGGATCAGCAGCCAAGTGCCTAGCCACTACACCACCGTGGTGATGCATGCATCCAGCTGTGCTTAAGGGGGGACGCGGCCTTTGAAAGTCGAAAATTCGCGGCAAATGCGATTTTTGGAAAACCGCATATTTGGGCTCAGTGTATAATAAACTACCTATTCTGTAAATATCGGTGCCTAATTCAACGTAAAATCACCCCAAATCACGTATATCGCGAGCCGCGGCACCCTCTGCGCCGGCCAAATGCGCGCCGAGACATCCAACTTCGAGCGAGCGCCGTTTTCGCGCCATTCAACCTACGGCCGCCATTTTGTTTTGTTTTGTTCGTAAATTCCTGCGCTTTTTTCTTCTACCATTGGCGGGAGCGGTGGTGGCGTGGTCAAAGCCCGATTCGCTTATGATTGGGAGCTCGCGGGGGCTTTCGAGTTTCCCACAGCTCACACGCGAAGCCGCGATTGGGCTAAGCGCGCGCTCCTCGAGGAAGTGGGGGGACGCGCGACTGCCATTGGCTGCTGCGCGCGATGACGCGCCGTTCTCCTCCGGCGGTCGCTCTCTGCGTCGTCTGCTACGGCTAGGCCTAGCGCCTGCTCCGTTGCTGTCGCCGTGCCGCTGGCCATAGCTTTCCGCTTCGCTTTTCGTTATCGCGCGCGGTACTTTCTGAAGTCGCCTCCCCGCTACTATCTTATCTCTCGTCGCGCTTTCGCGTGATAAGCGCTCCGCGCCTGCAAGATCTTATCGCGGTTGTAGGCGCCGGCAGTAGGGACGCTACACGCGTTCGGCCGTTCCGTGCGCTGACGCATTACATAAAGGCTGATTCCACGGGGCAGCGTGCTACCCACGACCATGACTAGCCTTATCATGCCGAAGTTGCTTTTATTTATCAGCGCAAGGCGACTGCAGCGATGTTTCCTACTCCTAGGTATTCTGCGCCATTGATAGATGAGGCGTAGTTGCCGATGTTGAAGCGCGTCTAGCATATCGAATCGGCATCGGCGATCGCAACCCGTTTATGGATAATGCCGGAAAACAAAACCAGGAGAATCGGAAAAGAATAGCAGTGCAGAAAAATGACGCTTTGTTACCCTTCAGCGTATTTTAGACACAGAAATGTGCTCGTAACTTAAAAGCACGTTTTCTCAAAATGACCTTTTTGGCCAGTGAGGCTGTTTAGTCGGGTGATATCTCTGGAACCGTTCATCTGATTTCTATCAGTTTTATTTTATTGTGTACCTTAATAAATTGCCCACACATGACAAAGCCGCTTTTTAAATTTATTGTGTCTGTAATTTGTAATAATTAATTCAAATTTCATTGATAAAAGCCAAATGGCAAACACTAAATCCAGTGCTCTGCTAAAAATTTTCAGCAAGGAAATTTAAAAAGAGAGCTCTGTCTTAGTGTACAGCACCCATCCAGGAATCATCATAGTAAATTTCACAGTGCTAGCACATTTACCAAATTCACCAGAGCCTGACTAAGCAACCCATGTGGACTATCCTGATAAATGGCTGTAACTTGGGAACCAGTGGACAAATGCACTGAAATTTTGTTGTTATTCAAATGGCTTTGCTATCAGCCTACCCTGAAAATTTCATTAGGATATCTCAACAAACAAAAAAGTTGCCCTTCCAAGGTAGCCTCCCCCCTTAAAGAAGCTCGGCCTCTTGAAGCGACGCCTTCATCTCGCGAAACATGACACCAGGTTATTAGCTTATAAACTCGCTCATAGGTCCCTCGTAGAGTACGCATCTATTATTTGGCATCACCATCACGTCACTGGACAAATCACCTCGAAGCGGTCCAAAATAAAGCAGCCCGGTTCATCTTATCATCTTATTCTCTACATCAAAGTGTCACCAAACTAAAAAGCACCCTTGATATGCATTCACTCGCCTTGCGACGAACACTTGCCCGGTTACCATTCTTTCACACCCTCTACCACAGCGGCTCGCCCTTTTCGCGATCTCACATTTATCCCGTGCACCACATCTCTTCTAGGTTAGACCACGCCTATAAAGTCAAACCAATTTGTTCTCGCACTGATAAATACCGGAATTCACCTCTTGCACTCTCAATAGATCAATGAATTCACTCCCATCTCGCACTGCCACCATCAAATGTGTTCATCAGTCTTTTCAGTTAGCACTCCACTCGTTTCTCCGAGCGCGATACCACTTTTTAGTAAGTCATTCTATTTATTTTTTATTTTTATCCGCATGTGTTCACTCACTGTGTACATCTCAGACCTGTACAAACGTGAAAACATCATCTCGACGATATTGATTTTTGTAAACCATGTGGTTGCATTGTATTTATAATATTCCTTTCTTTTGTATGCCGAACTATCATCTTACGTTTTCGCATGTATTGATAGCATATTTTTTTTCAATTACTGTATACTGAATTGTGACTATCTTCACTTATAATCAATCCCCCTATGTGATGCCCTCCGGGCCCTTAGGGTATTCAAAAAAAAAAAATAAAAAAATATAAAAATGCCGAATGTACTACAGAGTACATAATTGATTCGTAATCAAAGTCCCATCTCCACCTAATAA
>JABSTT010005393.1:0-17939 GCA_013339685.2 Hyalomma asiaticum
AGGAAAGCTTCCTCCAAAGCGTTCAATAGTGGGAGCACGGATGACTATTAAAATTGTTTGCGCACCAGCTCTCAGGTAAGTTGAATTTTTCTGCTTAAATAATGTATATATTGAGCTGTGAGCTTTTAGATAAATGTTATGTTGTTGTGCTACAATATTGTGCGTAAATTTCTCTCTCGCTACAATTCTTTCCGGATATGCGTGGACTAGCTGCACAGCCTACAAAGAGTCGACATGCCCAGATAATGGTGGTATAATGCAGCTATTATGTGGCTATCAATGATTTCAGTGATCTAAGGGGCTTTACGTCCCAAAGACACGATATGATTGAGACACGTAGTGAAGGGCTTCAGAAATTTCGACTACCTGGGGTCCCTCGGCGTGCACTGATATCGCAGGGCGCAGAGATTTCAACATTTTGCCTCCATCAAAATGCAGCCGCCGCGAACGGTGTATATATGGTTGTCAAGGGAAGATGTTATCGACTGGGAAATCTAGCACTTTTAACAGTTTTTTTTTTATAGACTTATTCAACCAGGCGTGGCGGGTGAGGCTAAAACCGCCACACAAATTTAAATGGCGCCTTTGTAGAACACCGGGACACTTCTTTGAATGAGCCTTGCACATATTGTAAATTGCTACGATCGAGCCTGTGTTTACTGTGTTCAACTTGCATCCTCTCACAGAGGACGGTTCATGTGCCTACTCTGCAAAAGGCGTCACAGCCCATGGCACCCCATACGCTTTGATTTCACGCAACGCCACGGCTCCCTTGTGCTTCACTGCGTGGTACCACCAGTCTGGTACCGAGCATGAAGGTGCCCACTTCTCCGTTATGAAACCGGGCGACTATTCACCGGAAACTTTCTACGAATCTCAGCGGGAGATGGCTGGCCGCTGGCAGCGCGTCAAGTACTCCGAGAGGCGTGCAGGCGCAGTTGTGGTGCGTCGTTTTCAAAGAACCTTCCCGACAACCGTGTGGCCAACATGGGCAATATCTGCGTTACATATTTTTTTTGTGTTGAACTTATAAGAAACACCGCGCGCTAGCGTACGTTAAGACGATATAATTAGCTAATGATTGCCTGATTATGTGGTCCTATTCTATTTGCTCTACGAGCAGCGCACGGCGCCACACATTTAAAAGATCATTGCAGCACTCCTCCTACACTGAAAGAAGCGTTCTCCTGCGGCTGAACTTTTCAAAAGGCGAAGTTAGTCTGTTACGCGTTTGAACCCTTCAAAGCATCAAAACTGGTCACGCATTTGAAAGATTTGCGATAAAACTGAATGATTTCCTGGCTACTACACTATTATGTTAGTAAATTTAGGCACCCTTACGGGAAGTAGCACTGGGACTACATCAATGTGTTCCTGGATTCCTGAGCTATCGTCTTAGACGTGTGAAAGCAATCATACCAAGCTGTCGCGTTGAGAACCCAATATTTTGTCGTAATTCAATGGTTCTTGAAATCATAAGAACGTATGGAGACATGAGAACGAAGTGAAGGTGTGCATATGCTAAGCATCATTGCGATGCTGGTTGAAAGGCCGTGCTGCTGTTGGCGTGAGCACTGGCGCCAGCGCTTGCTTCAGACCGTGAGCACCACGGCTTGGGCTGAGTATTGGTCACCAGCGTCAAGTTTCATATATCAAAGAAAACTCCAGTGCCTTGTAATTTCTACTAGACGAAGTTTCTTGCGTTTCCAGCATCTGTTCTCTGTGCCAGAGCACGGTAACACTGTAAAAAACGTAACTATGCAATAAAAGCAGTGCGTGCTTGTTTCTATAATATAATGACGCGTGTACTATTTCTTAAATATTAGGCAACACTTTGATATGATAAGTTTAATTTTAGAAATATTCCCGACCTGCTCAAAATTATTGAAGCCTGAAAGAGAACACGTGAAAATTTTGTGCAGATACAAATTACGCACCGAGTGAAGGACATGCCGGAGAAGGCTATGTTCGCGGTTGATGACCTGACGGTCGAGAGCGGGCCGTGCATCCCAGGTGAGAATGGTCACGCCCATTTCGCTGTTCTAGCACTGCAGGTGAAATCCTAGATTTCATGACATATTTCCGAAATGTAGTGGCACATCGGTGAAATGAACTTGAATTAGCGACAGCTGTTTTATAATGACTTCACTGTGAAGTAGACCTTGAGTGATCAATAGAATGTATGTGCGAGTGTTCATCCAATATTCTTCTCTGTAGTGCCTGAATTTCCTAATCGAGTTTTTCATTTGTAACTCGATTTGCACCTTTATTGTCACAATGCGTAAATAGTAAATATATTCACTGTTTAAGAAATCAAGATAATCGTTAAGAAACACTCACTTTACAAGAAAATGGAGTAAGGGCGAAGGATGGCTAGAAACGTGCATCGGCGCAAATAAAACGGCGAAACAACTAGTGCTATCAAAATATCCTTGAGTTTGCTTACTAACATGTTCGCTTGCCAAAATAAGGACGCAGGTGAGTGGACTCTGAACACAATTTTGCTTTTCTGTGAAGTGTGTATGTAGCCTACCCGCAATTTACAGGTGGTATAGAACACCAATACGAAAGCTGCATGCTTTTACACAACAAAATGAGCTATTGTTCAGCAATCATTTCTTTTTCTTGCCATAATGCCTGATTACCACTGTCAAATCTATTGAAGAACCGAAGAATGGTTCGTGTGATTTTGACTGGGGAGACGACTGCGGCTACAATTTTGGGATCGGAAACAATTCCTGGAAGCTGGAGGACAGCCGTCGAGATAACTTCAAGCCGCCCGACCACTCGACAAGCACAGTGCTCGGTAAGATCCAGTTCCTCCGTCTATACCTAGGTGAAACAGCCTTTTAGATGCGAAGCAGCTTAGGGCGGGCGGGCTTTGTCCGTCCCTCCTTCCCGCGTCCCGCGTCCGACACCCCCACAGCACATGCGCGTCCCCTCCCAATCTCTCCCCTCTCCTACGCTCCCCCTTTCTCTCCTCTAGGAATCAACTCTACGGAGCGGCGAGCACGAAAGGTGGTGCGACTATACGCGATGCCCAGAGCCTATAGGGGCGCCACTGAAAGCCGCGTAGCGGCGGCCGTTGGAACCGCTGGTGGGTCGCGTGGCAGACGCCTCATTTCACTGCAAGCATGACGGAAGTGCACGCGATTTGCCGCTTGTGCGCGTCCCAGATAATTACTTTTGCGGCGACAGTGTGCGCTAAGGAGCCGCACTTCATGATAGTGGACATGTGTCCGATGTCACAGCTGCGTGGGACGACAACGTCACCATGCGCGCCAAGTGTTTGCCACAGACAAGCATCAACAAGCTTCCCTACGAAGTGGAGCTCATATTCAGTACACTGTCTTCTTTATAACGTCCCGATCACTAATGCCTGCATGCGTTGACGGGTGAACCAACGTTTTTTTCTCGACACAGTAGCTTCGTTTACGTGCCATGTGTTTATATAGTACATATTGAGGGAGCGCTGTCGCACCGGCGCATGGATTTCACGGGTGCAGCAACGCGAAGGGTCAGCGTTGGTAAAACTTTGAAACCAGCACGATAAACTTGTGAAAAAGTAGCTCGGCAGCTTGGACTAGTGGCGCGAGACTGAGTCACTGCGGAGCTGGTGGTCACCTAACTTGTCATAGCAGCTTGGCTACGTATTTGCTAGGTTTTTTGCAAGCTATTACCAAGTGTTGCAAAATGGCGTTAAGTTCTACGTGATCGTCAATGCCTTCAATTCGCACAGGTGCCATATTTTACAGCCAATATGCATATAGTTAGGCGAGCGCACAGCGAACATTCTGCACCGGTGATCGCATTCCAGTGTCATCAATAGGTAGAATGCAGCCGATTTCGTGCAGCATACGTGTGATTCCACGGCGCTTTTGTAAAGGAGCCGTCACCTGCCCCAGATTCTCTGGCATTGCGCTTCGCGCGATTCGTTTTTCAAGAGAGCCTAGGCATCGCGTCTTATCAGTAATAACAACCTCATGTGCATTGTAGCTTCTACAGTGCAGGCGAGACGACCAAGTGAAAACGTAGTAGCGATCGCTGAAGACGTAGCGACATAAATGGAGAAATAAAAACACGGTAATCGTTTTAACACTGCCGTAAACAAAGCGCGATTGCTTTGTTTCGGCAGTGTTCCACCGCAATCCACCGCCGCCGTCGCTGTCACTCATGAAATAGCACCGGAAACCTGTAGAAGTGCGTTCCTGGCGATTTTCTGTGTTTCAGCAGCCGACAACGCAGCAGTTATTTATCGATATCGCTGAAGCCCGAGAGAGTCGTTAAATCACGATGAAAACACATCCATCCGTGCACTCGCGAACACGTTCGCGGGAACACTGCTCGTCTGGACCCACCGACGCTTCCGAGCAGTGGCGGCAGATGGCGCCGACGACGCCATCTGCCGCCACGGCTCGGAAGCGTTGGTGGGTCCGAGCGAGCAGTGTTCCCGTGAGCGTGTACGCGAGTGCGCGGATGGATGTGTTTTCATCGTGATTTAACGACTCTCTCGGGCTTCAGAGATGCCGAAAAACAACTGATGCGTTGTCGGCTGCTCAAACACGCACAAGAAATCGCCACGAACGCACTTATACAGATTTGCGGTGCTATTTCATGAGCGAGAGCGACGGCGGCGGTGGATTGCGGCTGCACGACGCAGAAGGCAAGCAATCGCGCTTTGTTTACAGCAATCGCGCTTTGTTTCATCGAAGTCCTCGGACTTCGATGAAGAATAAACTAGGCTTCGAAGTGCGGCGGAAGACAATACGCCTGAAGAGCGCCGAGCAGCGAGACCCTACGATGCGGTTTTTTTTTTTCTAAAGAGAAAAACCCAGAACATCACGTGCCACGCGCTCGCGATCCTACTTCGTCTTCTTTCGCGCCCGCTATTTCTCTTTTCTTGTTAACAGCAGTGTTAGAACGATTACAGTGTTTTTATTTCTCCATTTATGTCGCTACGTCTTCAGCGAACGCTGCTACGTTTACACTTGGTCGCCTCGCCTGCATTGTAGACGCTACAATGCACATAAGGTTGTTATTACTGATAAGACGCGATGCCTAGGCTCTCTTGAAAAACGAATGGCGCGAAGCGCAATGTCAGAGAATGTGGGGCAGGTGACGGCTCCTTTACAAAAGCGCCGTGGAATCACACGTGTGCTGCAAGAAATCGGCTGCATTCTACCTACTGATGGCACTGGAATACGATCACCGGTGCAGAATGTTCGCTGTGCGCTCGCCTCAAGTTGCATATTGGCTGTAAAACATGGCACCTGTGCACATTTAAGACTTTGACGATCGCGTAGAAAAAACGCCCCGCCACGGTGGTCTGGTGGCTATGGCACTCGGCTGCAGATCCGAAGGTGGCGGGATCGAATCCCGGCCGCGGCGGCTGCATTTCGATGGAGGCGAAATGTTGAGGCCCGTGTGCTGTGCGATGTCAGTGCACGTTAAAGAACCCCAGGTGGTCGAAATTTCCGGAGACCTCCACTACGGCGTCTCTCATAATCAGAGCTGGTTTTGGGACGTTAAACCCTACAAATCAATCAATGACGATCGCGTAGAATGTAACGCCATTGTGCAACACTTGGTAATAGCTTGCAAAAAACCTAGCAAATACGTAGCCAAGCTGCTACGACAAGCTAGGTGATCACCAGCTCCGCAGTGACTCAGTCTCGCGCCACTAGCGCAAGCTGCCGAGATATATATTCACAAGTTTATCGTGCTGGTTTCAGTTTTACCAACGCTGACCCTTCGCGTGGCCGCACCCGTGAAATCCATGCGCCGGTGCGACAGCGATCCCTCAAAATCTACTATATGAATACATGGCACGTAAACGAAGCTACTGTGTCGAGAAAAAAACGTTGGTTCACGCGTCAACGCATGCAGGCATTAGTGATCGGGACGTTATGAAGAAAGCGGTGCGATGAGCTCCACTTCGTAGGGAAGCGTGTTGACGCTTGTCTGTGGCAAACACTTGGCGCGTATGGTGACATTGTCGTCCCACACAGCTGTGACATCGGACACACGTCCACTATTATAATGTGCAGCTCCTTTGCACACACTATCGCCGCAAAAGTAATTATCTGGGACGCGCACAAGCGGCAAATCGCACGCGCGCACTTCCGCGATGCTTGCAGTGAAATGAGGCGTCTGCTACGCGACCCACCACCGGTTCCAACGGCCGCCGCTACGCGGCTTTCAGTGGCGCCCCTATAGGCACTGCGCATGGCGTATAGATAGAGTGTACTAGAATATTTTGAGTGGCGCGACCGGAGCGGGCGCGCCGTGCAAACCGGTGTCCCCTCTCGCATGGAAAGCAGCGGTGGCGCTGGCGTGCCTAACCATTGGAGCAGCCGGCGCGCGGCGGGCACGGCCAGCGTGGCCCGAGCTGTGGTGCTCATTCTAATTCTTTTATTTTTCGCGTGTGCGTGCGTGCTGTGCCATGCACATTGCAATAAATATTGTATAAACATAGGTACGGCAGCACAGTCACGCTGGCCGGCGTTTTCACAGATACATCTAATAAAATAAAATAAAGATCCGTTCGGTGCGCCTTGGAAGCATCTGATGCGCTCGCAGCTTCGTTGCACAATCCCCTCTCGCGGGGCACGATGGAGGCGTTAATTTTATTGAAAATAAAGGAGTTTCGTGCAGGAAAACGTCAGGCAGTGAATTACTTTGTGGGATATATTGCAAAAATCTGGCATAGGTGACGACGGCACACATTTTAGGATGGGGATAACATCGCAAAAACGCAGCCTGCACAAAATAAGAAGAATAAGAAAAAAAAACAAACAAGGAAAACATCGTAAGAGTGCAGGCACGGATGTCCGTCATTCCCGATAAAGATGTGGAGAGTACATAAAGATGTGGAGAGTACGGGAAGAGAGCTCGAAATGAACAACATTAGTTTCAATCTGCTCTAGCAGGCCAATGTCAAAAACGGCAAGACCTTCTAGGCCTGTTTTATGCTGAGTACTGGGTCCCGTTTGGCTAAAGTGAAATACTGAACTGTTACAATTTGCCCGGTATTACCAACATCCTTATTCTCATCCTGTAAAATTATTGAATACGTCTCACAATTATTTAGCTAGTTCGTTACCGATAGTTATGTTCATATCGCAGCCATATCTTCCGTAAAGATTTCTTGAAAATGACCCAACTTAAATACCTCTGTAATTTCTGTTTTTGTAGTTTTGCTGCCGTAATTGCTCTCGTTATGTCAGGCGAAGTCGATGTCATTTTTTATATTTTAAGAGAGCAGTTTAACTGGTTCAGTGGCGCACCGACAGGGAGGGGGGGGGGTTACGGGGGTTGTAACCCCCCATATGGTGCTAACTGTAACCCCCCTGAGACCGACCTAACCCCCTCACACTCCGTAACTGCACCTGTGTCCTAGAAGAATGTGGCGCTAATCTCTCAGCAAAACGCCGAAAAAATAATAAAATAATCATCATCATTGACGTTATTATTTTTTGGCATTTTATTTACTTTTTTTACACACGCAACAACTGTGTATAATCGCATGCCCGGCCCTTCGTGAAAGATTGAACCCCCCCTGGCAGAGATCCTGGGTGCGCTACTGAACTGGTTCCACATGTATAATACTAATTCATAGGGTCTCAACCCGTCTACCTACTTTCTTCTTAATAGATGACCTTTTACGTATCTATATATAGATGCGTTCGCATTGACAGCATTACAGTGATTGTTCTCGTGAGCTACTCGTTACTTCTGAGTACTTTGGACTAGCGTTCGGAATCCGCTGTTATTTTTAATACACATTAACGACATATTGATGGAAGTTATAACTTATTAGGGCACCATTTGAGATCGAATTATTAGCAGACTATTGCGTCCATCTTAACGAAATCAACAACTATGAGGAATGGGCACATTTCTCCCTGGTGCTCTCATTACGGCATCTAGCTGAATGGAGACAAACCAGTGTTTATAAGAACAAAAAAAAGGGAACACGATACAAGACCTTCTTTACTTACGGTTTTCAATCGGAATCGCTCCCTGGTATATCTGAATGCAAGTACTTAGGCCTCGCATTACTCACTCTCTCACTTGGAAAGGTCACACTATTCTCACCAGAGCGTCACCAGTCCGTAATTTTGGTTCCATTAGATAATAACTAAAAGAAACATTTGCAAAACCTAACTTGTCAGTATACATATCGTTTTTCAGAGCAGGACCTGGACATGCATGCGCAGTTTGGGACTCCTGCATAAATCGCAGTACAAAGACCGGAGAAGATTTAAAGCGCAACGCCGTTCGCTACTTATATTCTAAGTAGTATGAAGATTCTGGGTGTGCCAGAAAATCCAGACTTATTAAAATGTCTTTCCCTGAGCTGTATGCTTTACCACTGCGGTCGCAGCTGAGGAGACATCACCATACTAAATCTTTAATCCCTTTTAGTACCAAAACAAGTTCTTCGGAATATCTATTTTTCCCCCGCATCATCTCTGAATGGAATAGTTTATCTCTCACGACTTCGCACAGCACGGACCTCATTTTTCATAGAATACCTTAATTGATCCTTAAAGTTTCTTCACCACACTTGAACGTTAGTACCTAAACGTAACATTGTCACACTACACCCTTTTCATTACTCAACATTCTAAGATTTCTGAGCTATAGGAGTGAATGTATGGTTTCTTCAGTTTACCGATATTTATAGGAAACGAAAGTAACAGTGTGAATAATTATGCTTGGTACAGCATGTTTATATTGCCACCGGGACATCAACGTCAACGGCTTGACGGAACGACTGAACAAAACCATCGCCGACATGCTATCAATGTACGTAGATGTCCAGCACAAAACGTGGGATCAGGTGCTACCGTACGTAACATTTGCGTACAACACTGCCACTCAGGAAACAACGCGATTTACACCGTTTCGTCTTGTTTACGGACGTGAAGTTCAAACCATGTTAGATGCCATGCTCCCACACGACCTAGACGCTTCACTCACCCCTGACGCTGAGGAGCTTACCCAGTTCGCCGAAGAAGCTCGCCAATTAGCACGCCTGCACATCACGCAGCAGCAAGGCACAGACGCACGGCTCTACAATCTTCGCCATCGACATGTGCAATACCGCCCGGGCGATCACGTTTGGGTGTGGACTCCGGTTCGCCGCAAAGGGTTGTCCGAGAAGCTCCTTAGTCACTACTTCGGACCCTACAAGGTGTTGCGCCGCGTTAGTGACGTCAATTACGAGGTTGTTCCGGATGGCGTTATGTCGCCACATCGTCGAAAGCACCACTCCGAGATTGTGCACGTTGTACGACTGAAGCCTTATTTTACGCGTTAGGATGAGAGAACTTCCGCCTTAGTCATTTTTCATCTTCCGTCCACTTCCTGTTAGTTTTTTTTTAAATTTTATTCGGCTGTGCCTGTCAAAACTCTTGTGCATCGGGACGATGCCGTTTTCAAGGGGGGAATAATGCCACCGGGACATGCGCGGCGGGCGCGAGCCAGCATGGACACAAAGAAAGAAAAGGAAGAAGTTGCTTTTGGCCCAGCGCGCGCCCCAGTCGGAGCCATCTTGCTCAGCTAGCAGTTCTTGCCTACCTGACGGTGCGGTCTCTGTTATCACAGTCTCTTGTGTGTCACGTGACAATATCAGGTACGTCACACCGAAAGGGTGATGTGGACACGCAGCAAAACAATATCTCACTTTTCAAGTAGGCGATAGGTAGAACCTTCTTTGTGTTTGAGTAAAAATGCCCATACCAAAAATGAAGCACCGATATATAGCGTGCAGTGGAACTGCGGGCTGATTAAAAACTATATTTGATGATTGCAATGCTCGCACGCTCGCCGTGGTCATATATAATAACATTGCGTTTTGAGCAGAAACTTTGGAAGTAAGCAGGCAAGCAATATGAAAAGACATCGATCGCCTAGTTAAAAGTTGATGAAGCTGCATGTGGCGCATCGCTGCTCAAGTGATCCATTCGCGCTTCATTATAAAACCAAAATAAACCTATCTACACCTGCCAGGCGCTCTCCTGGCGCAAATTAATTGCCATCAGGGTGGTAATGCAGTTCAGGTGTGATGAAACGGTCCGTTTTTACGTTCCTTTCATATAAACTCGCGCCACTCTTGCGAACATTTTTGTGAGCGCGCCGGCAAGCAGGCGCCCGCGAGGCGGGCCGGCCGGAGCAACCAAGGTCTGACGACTGCAGCGCCGCCGCTGCGTTCCATGCGGAGAGGGCCCCTCTCCGGCCGGCGGTCGCGCCACTCAAAATATTCTAGTACACTCTAGTATAGAGGCTGGAAAGGGTTTCCTAGTGTCGGGAACGGGCGCCCTTTCCCTAAGCGACGATGAAACCAGTTTGGGTGCTCGGCGAGCGCGTAGATGGGGGCGCTGCTGCTCCCAGGCGGGTGTGTGCCGAAGCAGCTAAAGGAATGCAGACCAAAGTCGCTAGTTTGCTGTAGGACGTGTGTCGGCGGTGTTTACCTCGTTCCTGCGGTATTTTACAGCGTAAGCTGTTAATGAGATCACAACAAGGGTCGCTTTTGCGCCGTAGTTGTCCGCCGCCGCCGCCGGTGTCCGTAACCACTATCGCTGCAAATTTTAGAAAAAATAACCAGGATCGAGGAGTATTCCAAATTGTTGTCTGCGCGGATTCAAACCCACACTCTCTGCGTGGTAGTCGAGAGTTCTACCGCGGAGCTACGCCTGTGGTTGAAAAGTCATCGCTAAAAGACCTAAACAGGTATAACGTCTGCCGAGGAATCGCATTAACAAATGTAATGTTACGTGGCAGAACAATAAAACGCCACTATACGTCGCGGAAAGTGGATTGCACAACGAGTTCGAGGAATCATTTCAAGGAACACAGGGCTGCATGGTTTGTAGCTCTGCACCCATTACAGAGGCCTCATAAACATCATCATTATGAAACAATCGTCTTCAACTTTACCGTCATCATTATTTTGAACTGCTGCCCTTTATCGTGTCGTATCGTGCCATGCGACATGCCGCAGGCGACGTGCGCAGCCCTGACAGTAACTTGACTTGGCTCTTCGATATACCTGATGGCTCCTCCTCGTAAGGTGCGGACCGCTGCTGAAGAAGTGAATCGCAGAGCTACGCGCGCAGCTGCAGCAAGGCAACGTCGGGAACAACAGACAGCTGCGCAGAGAGAAGCCCAAACCGCAGCTCACCGTCGACACCGGGCGGAGAGTTCGGTTCGTTCTCGGGAAAACGATGCCAAGAGACTCTCTAAGATGTTCAGTTATACAGATTTGCACGTTAAAATGCCGCAGTAATTATGGCGTAGTGGGTACTTCGCTACTAGGCGAAATGATGAGAGTTATGGCGCAGGGGATACCTACCACCTCTAGTTGCAGTAGTTACCCCAAGCGTTTAAGATGGCAACTATGAACATCGGTCCTCCAGCTTACGCTGCCACTGTCCTGCGGTTCCGCGCAGGCCTGGCTCTTTTTAGGGGCGAAGTTCCTTATGCCGTGGGGCTGTCCATACTCCGTTCGTTTGTTTGTAGTAGCCACCTCTAGTTCGTGAAGTGCTCACTAGATAGCATAATAGCGCTGCCGTGCTCCCTTCATTCAGATGTATGGGAACGCATAGTATGGGAGTCTGTCTGTCTGTCTGTCTGTCTCTCTGTCCGTCTGTCTGTCTGTCTGTCTGTCTGCCCGCCCGTCCGTCCGTCCGTCCGTCCGTCCGTCTGTCCGAGCGCTGCGGTGCTGCTTAGCTAGTACGTGAATTGATCAATAGATGGCGCGGAGGCGCTCGCTGCGTGCTCTAGTGTGATAGGAGAGTACTAGATGGCGACACACAGTGTTTATCATGTCTTTGATGATGTACTGGGCAAGATTCACGGAAGATTCACGGTTTTTACCGATGAACATGCTGAGCTTCGCCCACTCGTCATCATTCACTCCGTGGATATGCGTCGATTTTTTTTCTTTGACGCCGCAGTGCTACGACCTGATGCGATGCAACGTGCTGGCCTTTTGTGACAACGCCTTCGGAAAAGGAGAGGACCGTGTTTTGTTCCTTGTTGTAAAGGCGGTTACAAGTCAACAGAAAAGGTTTCGTTGTTCCACGCTCCGTCTGACTGTTCGCCTGAAGGAATGGGCTAGGAATATCAAGAGGGACGACAATGTGCTCACGGATGCCTGCATTGTGTGTTCTCGCCACTTCGACGAGCGATTTATTCAGAAAACGTTCAGGCAAATAATTAACGGGGAGGTTGTCGAGCTCGACCGCGAACTTCCGGCGCTTACGGAGGACGCTGTTCCCACAATTTTTTCCTGACGCACCATCATATTTCACGAAGGAGCTACCGAAAAAGGGAGCAGAAAGAAACCTGAGTATATATACCACCGACGAAGTGTAGAGCTCTGAACGACCCACCTGAAGCCGCCGAAGCACAGACCTGCTGCACGGATGAAACGCCGCAAAGGCCGCGCCCGTTGGGGGAAATTGACTTATCGTCGCAATTCCGCAGCAAGATTCAGCTTCCATGTGATGCCACTGCTTTGTGCTTCGCACGGCACACCGCCACGGAGCCGTGTGACGTCCATGTCTCGAAGCACGTTAAGTTTTCGACGTCCATACCGCTGCGACACAGGAAAACTTGCATACTTGCCGCGTGTTTTGCCGTGGCGTTAAGATGGACGAGTCTTGCGTAAGCAACGAGTTAGATGCTGCCCTGGTGTTGAAGTTCAACGAAATACGACTTTATCCAGGGTGTGGTATTCAGCCTGTCACCAGTGATCAGTGCGTGCTTTTTGGTGCCACTTTTACCGTTGAAGAAAAAAAACAGATTCAATTTTATTGTGGCAGCTTGCGTGGCCTTCATCACTCTGGGTCAAACAGCAGCGCAACAGGGACGAAGTTCAACTACACAGAAACATCCCAAGCGCGCGGTCTCGTTTCCCGTTGCACTGCTGCTTTAACTGGTCCAACTCGCTCAAACCAAAGTTTTATTTCATCTATAGCCGTTGGAACATGTTCGTTAATTTTTGAATACCACTGGGACCTCATACGTGATTGTGTCCGTGTTGTTTCGTACTTGCGTTCCCTTGGAAAAGGTATTCTGGAGTAGCGGCCGATGGAAAACACTCTGAACTTGCGAGCGCCCGCCAAAAACCCAACCCGGCTAGGAAACTCCGTGACAAGGGATACGTGCCCGGACTTAACCTTCACTCGCAACTTAACACACGCAGACTGGCTCAACACCGAGGAGACGCTCGGTAGCGACCACTGCATCCTAAATATTACACTACGCACACGCCCCCTCAAACGTGCCACAAGACAAGCCCATATCCCAGATTGGACCCAATTCAGGAAAACTTTCACATTTGATAACACACCCATTTCGGAGCAGGGTTACTCAGTATGGTCTCAACTTCTGTTGACACACCTTCGCAAGCATGAAGGTCACATCAAACTGTCAGAGGCCGTCACGGACGTGGATAACCACCTCCTACACCTCTGGGCAGCACGTCGCAGCCTTGTTCGCCGCTGGCGCTGCCATAAACACAACAAAAAGCTTAAAGCACGAATTGCCGAGCTCACTCACAGAGCGGCCGAGTACGCGGCCCAACTCGCCGACTCCAACTGGGTGGATACGTGCAACGCGGCGGCGCGACAAATGTCCAGCCGCAATACATGGCGCCTCTTTCGAGCACTGATCGATCCAACGCAAACACGAACCGAAACGCAGAAACATTTACAGAGAGCCATGCACGCTTTCCCTGGCAACACGACACAACTGGCACAGAAACTTCGAGACCAGTATCTCTGTACAGCTCAAGACCCTCGTGGATCTGCATACTCTTATGCAGGCAGAGAGAACACGGAGCTGGATCAACCGTTCCAGCTCCATGATCTGCGGGCGGCTCTTGCAAAAATGAAACGAGGCACTGCCCCGGGTAGGGATAAGGTCACAGTCAAGCTTTTGGCGAACCTGCCCGACCCAGCATACCAGCCTCTCGTCGACTACATCAATGCGATTTGGCGGGGGGACAGCCCGCTACCAATCGAATGGAAAACGGCTCTAGTAACGTTTATCCCTAAGGCAGGCAAACCAATTAACACAGATAACCTCCGCCCCATCTCTCTCACCTCCTGTGTGGGCAAACTAATGGAGACGATGGTGCGGGACCGGCTATCTGCATATCTTGAGCACAAACATGTCTTTGCGGACACCATGTTCGGATTTCGCCCACACAGATCCGCACAGGATGTCCTCCTGCAACTCCATCGGGACGTCCTTGACCCCCTCGAATGCCCCCATAATGACCGGGCAATACTCGCTCTGGATCTTAAGGGGGCATTTGACAACGTAACACACGACATCATACTCACTAACCTAAATCAGACCGATTGTGGCCTCAACACATTCCGATACATACGCCAATTTCTCACCGATCGACTTTCCTACATCCGCATCCAAGACAAAGAGCACGGCCCTTACATACTCGGCACCCGGGGAACCCCCCAAGGCGCGGTACTTTCCTCATTGCTCTTCAATCTGGCCATGATGCACCTGCCGGCCCAGCTGGATGGTGTCGTCGGCGTGCAGCACGCCCTGTACGCCGATGACATCACCCTGTGGGCCACGCAGGGCAGCATAGGGGACATTGAAACCAGCCTGCAAACAGCAGCGACGATAGTAGACCGCTACGCCCGCCGCTGTGGTCTTCAATGCTCCCCTCAGAAATCTGAATTTGTGCACATCCGCCCCTCGCCAAAGTGCACAACTCAAATCTGTCTATCTCTTGACAGCGGTCCCATACACGAAGCTGACGAGATACGGGTACTCGGGCTCCACATCCACAAACACAGGCGGCCAGATACCACATTGGCCAAACTCCGTAAGGTGGGGGACCAGGTGGGCCGCATGGTCCGCCGGGTTTCCAACAAACGCGGGGGGTTACGAAGTGCTGATGTCTTGCGGCTGGCAAACGCCTTCGTGACCAGTCGAATTCTCTATTCGACTCCTTACCTTCACCTACGGAAACAAGAGGAGGAAGCCGTTGAGGTGATCCTTCGCAAAATTATTAAGCGTGCCCTGGACCTCCCCGTCACCACTTCCAACGGCCGTCTTATGGCCCTTGCGGTGGTGAACACTTTCCGGGAGCTTCGGGAAGCGCACCTTACAAACCAGTACACGCGCTTGTCGCAAACGGAGTCGGGTCGCCGTCTTCTTGCTCGACTCCATATCCAACACACCATTCCCATGGAAGACAGGTTTCGTATCCCAGAACTGTGGAGACGCGCCCTCCACGTGCGACCTCTTCCAGCCAACATGTCACACGAAGACCATAATGGCCGGCGCCTGGCGCGGGCGGAAGCTCTGGCCCGACATTATGGCAACAAAACAGGCGTATACTACGTGGACGCCTCCGGCCCTCACCACGGGGAATGGTACACGGCCGCAGTAGTCCACAACAACATCACTGTTAACGGCCTCACCTTTAGAGCTCCCAATGCAACACACGCGCAAGAAGTCGCAATTGCTCTAGCGGCCTCACATTCCGACTCAAAATACATCATTACCGACTCGCGAGGGGCCTGTCGGAACGTCGTACAAGGCTGGGCCCCCTTTCTAGCTTATAAAATCTACCAAAATTGCATACGGGATACGGACCCCGCACACCGTTACCTTATATGGGCCCCTGCTCATCAGGGGTTGGTAGGAAACGAGGCAGCAGACGCAGCCGCCCGCGCGCTCTCTTTCCGGGCTGTTTTCTCCTCCCCAACCGATCAGGAAATCCATTTTAATCCGGCTTATACCTTCAAAGATATTACAAAATTCTACCAAGATTGCCATCGCCTTTACCCCCGCCCATGTAAAGGCCTTAAGAAGGCGGATGAGCGGCTCTTACCCCGCCTTCTCACCAATACATTGCTGTGCCCGGCAGCCCTAAAACATTTTGACCCCTCGTTTAGCGGCAGCTGCCCGCACTGTAGTGCGGTGTCTTCAGACGCCTATCACATGGTGTGGGCTTGCCCTTCCAATCCGGCCATCCCCCCAACCCCAACCCAACACGGGAGGACTGGGAGGCGACCCTGCTCGGCTGCCACGACTTACAGGCGCAACAAGCCTTAGTCAGGCGCGCACGGGCGGCGGCTACCGCCACTGGAGTCCCGAACTAGGGAGCTCCACCTAGTGTTTGTGAGGACCAGCCTTTTACTGCCTGGTCCCAGCATACCTCCTGTCCAATCCTTTATTCAATAAACGTCATTCACCACCGCCAAAAAGCGCACCCACCTGCGGTCGCTAGCGACATCTACCGGAGCCTAGCAAAATATTTCACATGGCTCGCGCCTTTCACGACACTAGGAAAACCTTCTAGCCTCTATCACGGCCGGTCTGGACGCGCGCGCTCGCTCTCTCTTTTACGGCCTGAGCAGCTGCCACGACTACAATGGATCTGTTTCTATACAGGACGACGGCGCGTTCCGCGCGAGGGCGTCGCGAGCCAACCCCCCAAAGCGCGTTGCTCTGCATGCGCTTCATATGGTAAAATAGCTGTTCCCGGCCACTTTACCGTGCTAATTAATTTTTCCGCATGTAGAAAGTGGTGGAAGCAGTACAGGTGCGTGTGGGGACAGTATGGCTTTCTAGGTACTCATGCACTCGGCAAAAGAAGAGGCGCACTCAGTGCTACTAGCAACAAGAATGGGTTGGTTGGTTGGTCAAACTTGACCATCTTATATTTGATGGAGGCGAAAATGCTTGGGGCTTGTGCGCTTGGATTTAGGTGCACCCTAAAGATTACCAGGTGGTCGAAATTCCCGGAGCCTTCCACCACGGCGTCCTTCATAAACATAACGCAGTTTTCGGATGATAGACGGCATGCTGATGCAGATGTCCCTAAGTGCGTCCTTCTGCTTAGTTTCTACAATGAGACGGATTTTCTCAGCCTTGTGGCGAACCGCTCAATTGTGTGATTGTCAAAAATGTTTCCCGGAACCATCATATGAGAGTGTGACGGTCTTCGAGAAGGCAGTGAAATATCTTTACCGAAAGAAAATCCTCGAGACACTGCAATTTACTGTTCAGTCATATCTTGAAGATTCGCCGCTTCTGGTCTGTCCGGAAGGTGTGGACAAGAGTCACGCCAGTGTCGGAGCACATCATCTCTGAAAAGTTTCTCCGGATTCTTCTTGTGAACTACACAAAAAAGTTAAGAGATCAGAATGACAAGCCTTCTGGCTATATTCACAAGCCCGCGCGGAAACATTTCCGGCTGTGAACGATGTGACTACTTTAAACTAGCTGTAAGCATCACGACAGTGTTTTACCAGCAGTGCTTTTTTTTCTTTTCAGTTCTTCTTGTGCATTATATTATTTTAGTACCAAGGACAACATTCTGTATGATGCTGAACGGTTTTTGTGAAAGTTCTTTATTTTTCTTCGCCTGCGGCGTACGTTATTGCATAAAAAGATTTTTCTCATCTCTTCCACGCTGAAGACCGCGTCTGGACACGTGAGAGCTTGGGAATTCATATGCATGCAGGGACTCAGCGTGGTGTGGTGCGAGTTTATTATTATTATTATTATTATTTTTATTATTATGATTAATATTATTATTATTATGTTCCTTCTGCTGTGATTGCGACTCACGGCTACTTGTGGGGAGTGTGACTTCCCCTTTTTGAGGTATTTATTTTAATAATAAAGCAAGAATTGCGACAGCTCGAATAAAAATGACCATATTTTTTTAATTTTCAAGTACATTAATGGTTGGCATATGTGTATTTGACGTAAACGTTTTGGAAACCAATTTCTTTCAAATAAGAATGTTTCGTGTCATTTGTTCTGACGGTCGGTGACGAACAATGCGGCCGAGCCTTCTGAGCGCGACGCGCATCGGTAAGTGCTCTCACGAGCAGCAGAAGCAGGCGAATCAGTGGCTTGTGCCTCTGCCTCGGAAA
>JABSTT010005394.1:0-17811 GCA_013339685.2 Hyalomma asiaticum
CTGCAGGCAGCACAGCCTGCAAGACTACCCACATCGCGACAAAGCACCTGTTATCACAAGAGAAAAACAAGGATCTCTTTCATGCAACACATACTTGAGAGCAGGATTTTCGCTTGAGAGATGCATGCAATCATGACCCAACGGTTTCATCAATGGCTCCTGCGCCAGAAAACAAGTTTATTTATTTTTTTATTTACTTATTTATTTATTTATTCAAAATACCTTCATCGCCCGAAGGCATTATTGCAGGGGGGGGGGGATACACAGGGTTACATATATATGTACAGAAAAAGGATAACTGTGCAAACAAGAATCACACAAGAACAGAAGACGAAGACTACAAGTGATGTAGTAATGCTCTGAACGATTCTTCTGTGAGACAATCGGCGATTTCCTGGAAGCTGATTCCATTGGCAGACTGCGTGCGGAAAAAAAGGAGTGTTGGAACGCGTTTGTTCTACAAAAAATATTTCTTATTTTTAAGGAGTGACCGATTCTTTCAGATAAGAAATGCGGAGGTAAATGGTACGATTCTTTAGTTATTTTAACCATATCGTAAAAAATTTGGAAAGCATTTCTAACCTTATGTTTCTTCAACGTGACTTAATAATTCCCATCCCAGCCTATCCTTCATCGCAGTAACACTAGAAGTAAAGTCGTAATTACTACTAACAAAACATGCTGCGCGGTTGAGCACCAGCTCGAGCATATTAGAAAGATTTTTAGTTTGCGGGTCGCAAGCCATACAGGCGTGCTCTAATATACGTCTGATGTTCGAGAAGTTAGTAATTCTTTAATCTTCGGAGGAGCTAACCGGAAGATCCGTTTAACAAAATTTAACATTTTACAGGCTGTCGCTGCAACATCAGTGTGTTTCGTCAGAAGTTCCACTTAACAAAATTTAAATTTAACATTCTACAGGTTGTCGCTGCAACATATTCAACGTGTTTAGTCCAACTAAAATGCGATACAAAATAAACGCCAAGGTACTTATACTCAGGTACTCGGGTTAGCTGGACAGTGTCTAATGCGCAATTAAACAGGAATGGATTGTATTAACGAATGAAGGAGATACATTGCAACTTACTGAGGTTCAGAGACATACGCCACCTAACACGCCATCGCGTTACACAGTCCAAGTTGCCCTGCAAGTATTCATGATACGTGGGAGATCTAATACAATGACAAATCACACAATCATCCGCATACAGACGAACTTTGCATTACACATCCTGCGCGATATCGTTGATGTACACAAAAACAGCAATGGCTCCAAAACTGATCCCTGAGGACACCCGAAATAATAGCAACATATTTAGATTGAGAGCCATCAATTACATGTTGCATGCGATTTTGTATATAACACTTAATCCACTCAAGCAATGAAGAATGACACCGAGCGATGATAGCTTATGTAGCAGCAAACATGGGGACGGAATCAAATGCTTTCTTAAAATCTAAATAGAAGAGAAGCTCAGGGGAAGATGGATGCTTGAATCGATGAACAAATCGCAAAGTGCGATTTAAAGCAGGGAATGTCGCGGGAGCCAACGTTTCGACAAGCGGACTTGTCTCCGCCCTGACGAAAACAAGTCCGCTTGTCGAAACATTGGCTCCCGCGACATTCCCTGTTTTAAATCGTACTTTGCGATTTGTTCATCGATTCTTAAAATCTAGGAATATACAGTCAATCTGTACACCAAGATGAAATGAACGAAAGAGATCATGGCGAAATTCTAAGAGCTGTGTAGTACAAGAACGACCAGACCTAAAGCCATGCTGAAATTTGGTAAAAAAGTTATTGTTCTGTAAATGCTTTAGTACGGCGTTGTAGACTATGTGCTCCATTGTTTTGCACACACGCTCGTCAGAGAAATTGGCCTATAGTCGGAGACCATATTCTTTAAGTCACTTTTGTGAGTCTGTACCACGTTTGCAACTTTCCACTCTTTAGATAAACAAGACGTACTTAACGATGTCTCTAACGTTAGAACAAGGTAGTCGGAAATTACGTCAGAGTAAACTTTTAATACATAAGAGGGTATTCGATCAGGGCCATTAGCAGAAGAAGTATTTATATTTTGAAGTAACTTGAGTATACCACCACCTGTTTACGACCAGTTCCGGCATAGATTGAAACGCACTGTCGGGAACAGGTGGCAATTCACCGTGACAAGGGTGTGTGAAAGAAGACTGAAAATAGAGATCAAAGGACGACGCTTTATGAATGTCAATCAGAAGTCCACTGCCGTCGTTTACGCTAGGGATGCCAACGGATTCTCTGCTAATTGATTTTAAACACTTCTTTCAGGTTACTTTGCAACTTTGGCCCAATGGTAAGAAGTATTTGTCTTTAGCAACCTTGGTTTTTTTTATTTTATATCTGTCCCAAGCTACTTTAGCACTGCGAATACAGCCAAGTTACGCTGCTTTATATAAGCGTTCAGGATGTGATGCCTCTTGTTAATGAACCGCTTGACTTCCAGAGTAACCCAAGGCGTTTTTTTTTTTTTTTTTGCAGTGAAAAGCGCAGTGACTTACAAAGTAACTCACTGCGTTTTTTGGCAGACAAGTGTTTACTGAGAACATGTTCGTCAACCAACTGCTTTAGTGTGAAAATGCATCCCATAGAGTATTGCAATCTGCAGACTGAGCGAAATGGTTGAATTGCGGCAAGAATACGGTAAGTTCATTAGATAATGAAGCATAATTACCTTTATCATAAAAATGAACCTTCCTTGGCTGATCATGTGCACATGAGAAGGGGACGATCTGAACATGCGCTACTAAGCAGTCATGGTCGCTATTACCAGGAATTACGGTGATGTCAGACACAAGCGATTGCTGGTTAGAAAAGAGCAGATCTAAAACAGAAGAGCTTTTCTGACCACACCTGGTAGGTTGAGTGACAAACTGATGAATACCATTGTTACCAATGGTATTTTTTTAATAAAATTACATTTATTAAAAAAATACCATTGGTAACAATGCCGCACGGAATGCTATTCGCTACTCCAGAAAAGGCAGTTCATCTGGCAACAGTGCTCAAATAAACGGCTTCCACATCCAGGGTCACGGCTGCACTTTCGCTTAGCGCTGTGCTAAAGCTTCTTGACCGGGGGGTCGAATCACAATGCTTCGTCGAACGCGAAGGGTCCTTACTGCGGAACATTTGACATAATCGGCCTAAAGGATTCGAGCGGCGAAACAGCGGAAATAATTGCGCTGTGCGCTCAAATTTCGCACTTGTTCGGAGACCCGCATCAGATTTTTTAAAAAATAAAGAGCCTTTCCAGCGAGCCTAAAGTGGAAGGCAGGTGTTCATGCGTATCAGGCCTCTCCGAAAGGTGCAAGCAACTGATTTTGATACAACTCATTTGAGTACAAATGCGCCACTTATAAACATGCTAAAAGAGTTCATTTCTATGCGCAGAGTCGAAAAACAAAGAGGCGCGGTGAACAAATCGAGGGCTCAAAAGTTGGAACGAGCGATATAATTCTGAATTGGCACCAGATGAACTCGATATGCAAACGCGCGCGTTAAACGATCACACATTACCTCCATAACCACCAAACAAATTACGAGGCGCAGCGCGCGCATGGGCGAAGGCGGCGAATGAAGGCAAGCGCTCGCTTTATCTACGTACTACAATGCATGCGGGCAAAGTACGTCAGCAATAATGTTACCGCGGTTCAAGTTGAGCATAGGCACCCGTCAGAAAACGTTAACCAGGATATACGTATAAACAGTGTCGATATTGTTCACGCGCTTGCCTAAACTAAACTACACTCGCGGCTTTTCGAAAAGCGCGCATGATAATAAAACGCGCGACACCACAAGTATAATCTGTGTACTCACCGGGGAGGAAGAAATCGTCGAGTGAACAGCCTGGAACAAATAGCATAGTTCCTGTCACCTTGCCGATGGCAGTTCCTATTCCATGTTGCTCTGCGCGAAGCGTCGTCTGCTCTTGGGAACCGTGAAACTACGTTTTGCTGTCTTTGCATCGCGATGACACGCACTGAGGCACGCAACAGAAGTCTTTTGATGAGGATTCTTTCTTTTCGGGCTGCTCGAGGCGGCATGGCGTCGATTAAGGAACTAGAGAGCTGTTTTACAGCCCGCGGTAATGCGGTAACTTGCCGCGTTTCGAGGTCGACCTTGGATCGGCTGGTTGCAGGAGCGTCTGCTAGGTGGCAAGCAATTAGACGGAATCTATTAGATGGAACTTTGAAGCGAGATCGGGCGCCTTAGAACGCGTAGTTATAAACCGAAATTTCAGTAAAGAAGAATAAAAATGTGCATTCTGTGAGGAAGACAGGGAAACGACGGAGCATGTTCTGATTGAATGCGGAAATATCCACCCAGGTGTATGTTTGGGCAGTACCCTACATGAAGCCTTCGGTTTTAGGGAGAACAACGGAAAGCTGAACGTACCCACGATTGAAATAAGTAAGACACGCTTAGAATACTGGTGGCAGAAAACTAGAGGGAAGGGACAAAAATATGTATAGGGAAAAATAAGGACTTTGTGCCATAAGAGGCAGAGAACTGGGCTATGAATTTGCGTTTTCGCTATAGTATGATCGATTTAATTGAAGTAGATTTAAAGGGCATGAGGACAGCTGAAAGAGAGAGGGAAAGAAAGTTCTTAAATTATTTTGCGAGCCTAGTGGCGCGCATGTCACCGCCCCGTTACAAAGGGGACGCTCATAGCATGCATCCTTCAATCGCAAATAGGCAGAGCAGATAAATTACCAAGCACAGGTTTATTGTCCACCCATCTCACATCAGGCTTATTGAAATCACCGCCAATAATATAGTCATTATTTATTGTAGAGAGAAACTCGGAGAGGGTTGTGAGGGACTTGTTAATGAAAATGTCTTATAGCGTTCTAGGCAGATTTCACCCACTGCATGAGAAGCATCCAACAAAAAGGGATACACAATATCATGTTTGTTTTGTGATGAGCTCATGTGCCATGGGGTCGCACGCAAGCTTGTGGGGAGATGCTGTACTGTCACCAATTATCAAGCTCTTGTGCACCGATATTAGCTGAACGCTCGTGCACGTGTCTGATTATGAACTAGAGTGATGTACTTCTTTCTATATGCTGGCAGCATGCGGAAAAAAGCTTGTTTATTAAGCAGGCTCCCAACATTTACAAAGTATAACACTGGCTGATGGCATTGTGTTGGCAGCTCTATGCAACAGCGGCAACAGACTAAATCAGTGCATTTCGCACGCACAGGTGTTTTTTAACATTGTCCAACATTGACTGTTGCCGAAATTGAGCGACAAAGTACTAGCGCCTGCAAAAGGTGACAACCAGCTTATGCAAGAAATGCATGTCAAATTTGTTCACGTAAATTAATGGCTCATGGGACACAAAATTGCCATGGTGCACGCGTAAAAAACAATAACAGATGCAAGAGGGCACAGCAAAGGCGCTGACTTAAACTGAGCTTTATTGGTGTAACCGCCACATATATATGGACGAGAAATTGACAGATATGCGCAGAATAATGTAGATTACATCACGACCTGTCACGACGGTCTAGAAGTTGTGGCACTCGGCTGCCGATCCGAAGGTAGCGGGACTGAATCCTGGCTGCGAGAGCACCATTTTGATGGAGGCGAAATGTTGAGGCCTGTGTACTGTGCGATGTCAGGGAACGTCAAAAAACTCTAAGTGGTCGAAATTTGTAATGCCCACCACTACGGCGTCTCTCACAATCACAATGTGGTTCTGTGACATAAAACCCCAGAAGTCATCATCATGCCATGACCAACTCTTCTCCTGGCCTGCTCGGAGACCGAAAAGCCAGAGCGCACGCGCTAGCTCTTCTTTCTACCGCTAGGTGCCTTTTCGACACGGATTTTGGCACCGCCAGTTACACCGACCACAGTGCTCCTCTGCACTCGTCTGCTTCCACTGTGCCGAGATGCTTGCATTGTCAGGCAGACTGCACTGAGAAGGAAACGTTAACAAAAGTGGCTCGTTTGAGTTGTATCTGCATTAACGGTACACCTGTAGTTCTCAGTGACGTGCGTGCGTGAGAAATGAATCGAGGTAGTTTCTAGAAAAGGTGAAAATTTGTAACATTTGCATGCGCAAAATGTGTCGATGCGCACGTCGTAATATTGTACGGACATGGTGTATCACTAGTGAGCCGAACTTGCGCATTTTCTTTTGCTCAGAAACGTCCGAGTTCGTTCACTCCCACTTTGAAAATTTTTCACTTGGGCGAGTGGCAACGTAGAAAAGGAAAAGGAAATGTTAAGGGTCCAGTGGTATATGAGTGCGGTTGATGGTTTGGTAAATAAACTCCTGAAGGTTGGCGGATGTACCGCACGAACATTCTGATGTTAGGGGCTTTGCAAGAGCTCGAAGACATGCCCAAATTTTAAATACTGTGACGAAGCAAAGCACTTGCACAGCGTTTACTGTTCCGCACCCATGCTTCCGACAATGTTCAGGTGGGGGGTAACTCGACCGCCTTCTTAGCGGTGAAGTTTGGAACGAGAGCAGAGGCAAGCAGCTCCGTAGAACAGCGCTAGTTCTGCGGGTCAGGAGTAGGTAGTGCGTCACAGCCGGATACTCGGCTTCATTTCTCTTAAGAGAAATCTTAAAAGAAGTCGATGTCATGCTGATATAGAGATGGGATAGCTGCTGTATCTTTCCACTTCTATAATTTCTTGGTTGAGTTGCTTGCTCGCAATGTTTTGATACAACGGAACGGTTTTTAAATCCCGCTGACAGCCACAATACACACGGTGACACCAAGGTCGTTCTTTCTGCCCCAAAGAAACTGTCAGTGCCCCGTCGCCGTGTGAATGCCCATGCAAGGCGAAGGAACACTTGTGAAAGTTACCATAGGGATCATCTTGCGGCGTGTGCGGAAGGTGTTGCATATAGTGATCACGCTAAGCTGCGGTAAAAAGTGTATTGGGAGAATAGGCTGATGCTTAAAAGGATGATTAAAAGAGCATCTTATAATGTTAAAGGGACCCTGAAACGGTTTTGACGATTTTGTGCAAACATGGTGATCCGGTAGAGCGGGTCACTAGGACCATTACAGGACAGATTTAGCGCTGTGCGTAAAGTGTGTAATTTACAATAAGGTTTTGAACACGCGTATCGCAAAAGGTCGCAGCGGCTCGCCAAAAAGCGTTTTCAAACGCCCCCGCCATCGAGCGATCGAATGGGAGGTCGTGATTGGCCCCGACCCAAGTGACGTGCGCGTAATTTTCAAAACCTAGCTGCGAACAACGTGCTTCTACAACGTACTCCTTCGTTTCAGCCAACGGTATCATCGCGGCATCTGGCGGCGTCACACGAGTCGCCGGCGCTCTAGTACAGAGGCTAGCACTGCCGAGGCGGGCGACCTCAGTGAGATATCGGGGCGCTATGTCACTACGGGAGGCTCGCAGAGCGGCTGACGCGGGAGGCGCTGTCGTCGCTAGCGCGCTCCGCAGCAGATCGAGTTGAGGAGGAACAGCAGTGGTAAGGAGGAAGGCGACAGAAATAAGCCCATAGCTGCCTTAGGCGCATTGTGCTTCGCTTTATTTATGGTGTGAATGATTTCGCAATTGTGTTGCCTAATCAGTGACGCAATGTCAAAAAAACGTTTCAGGACCCTTAACACAACCGTCCAGGGTGATCTCGGCGTCCACTGCAGGGATTGTGGCTGTTTGCCGGATTTAAAAGCAGCACCATTGTGTCAAAACTTCTCGAGAAACTCACCCGAAAACTATAAAAACAAATAAGATACATCAGCTAGGTGACCGCTATATCAGCTTGCAATCGACTGCCCTCTCCAAAGATAAAGCCGAGTACCTGGCTGTGATGCGATGGAGCTCGTGGTGTAGTCTAGATTATGCTAATGTGTGTGAATTTCTTGTCGATATATTTCTGGTCGTTTCGCCAATAAAGTTTAGTTGAATTCGGCGAACACTTGCGTATCTCCACCCATCGTTTTATAATGTGGCGCCACGAAAGCACCCTCGGCCAAAGTCGTACCGTGAGAGTGAGACAATAATATGAATCTCGCCGTCGACCGCTGCAATAGCGACGGCGCTATTAGACACCACATTGCCGGTCATTCAACTTCCACTCAAATCAGCCATCTACTCGTGAAAAAAGAAAAAAAGAAACGCGCCACTAACAACGAAAAAACAAATAGTTTCTATCCGCATCGCCTTTAATCTGTGGCAGCGACGGCTCGCGCGAGTTGGAAGGTGCGCTTTGGCACCTGCAGCGCCCGGCGACCTGCACGCAGCACCCGGCCTCCACCGACACCCGAAACGCTAAAGAAAAAGTAAGGGCGAGGGGCTCGGACTGCACAGTCTCCAACTTGCAGAACGGCTTCTTTTCTTTTTTTTTTTCGTTTCTCTCTTTCTTCTCGTGCTTTCCGCGTAACAGTCGGCTCGGAGAGCAGGAACGAAGGAGCCGACGTCCTCTCTTTGCCTTTTTTATTTTGTGTGTGCTGTTAGCGAGTTTTGATCAGGCAACCACAGCTCGCACCTGTCGCTGTTGCCCTCGCAGGTGGACCGCTTCGCGAGCGCTTTGTGTGTGAGTCCGCTTCCGTTGTCGCGTCGCCTACTACCACCGCATTGCAGCATCCTCTTTGGGCATGCGCGGGTGTGAAAAGCCGCTGCGGACTCCTTGAATTGTCGACTTCTGTGTAGCTATGGCCAGCGTCAAGAAGCGCAAGACCCTTGACTTTGCGACGAAGCTGAAGGCTATCAGTGTGTGTTGAGGCGGGCGAGAAATTTTCGACCGTTGCGGACGACTTCAGGATACCACAGAGCACTCTGAGTACTTGTTGAAGAACAAGGCAGCATATATCAAGGCAAAGGCCGCGGAGCAGCGAACGTCGGGAGCCTGTCGTGTGTGCACTCCTGCCCACGGGAATGTAGAAAAAGGCACTCTATACTGGTTTTTAGAAGTGCACGCGAACAACATTCCGGTGGATGGCCGATGCTGATGGCCAGGCAAAGGTTTGCCGCTGCACTCGGTGAAGACAACTTCGCCGACAACACCGGGTGGCTTCACCGATTTAAGCAGGTACAACATCATGGCAAAACCATTTCTGGCGAAAGCAAAGCTCAGCAGCCAGGACATCCAGCAGTGAGACGAAGAAGTGGCTGGAAATCTCCGCGAGAGTTTCACGTGGAGATCTTCAACGCCGACGAGACCGGTCTCTTTTGGCAAATGTGCCGAGCAGACTCTCGAGTCGCAGTAGCACGTGTCACGGGGGCAAAATGAGGTAAAGTTTGCGGAGCGTTATGCTGGCAGCCAACATGGAGGGTCTCGGAAGCTCCAGCCATTGTGATGGGGAAAGAAGGGCACCACGCTGTTTCAAGAACTGTAAGCAGTTCCCGTCCGCTACGCCTCAAACAAGAGGCTGGATGAGACATCAGCTGTCATGGAATGGCTGCAAGCGGGGACGTCTCCTCGGAGCAAAGAGCATCACGTGTTCGAAACTTGCTGGGGCGTTGCCAAGTCCGACGGAAGTCTAGAACTGGTTTACCAGTTCTAGGTCATGCCGTTATCGTCATTTTGGGCGTCGTAGAAGGCAAATTTCTCGCGGTCCATGAGTCGATGAAACTTGGTGTGGCTGTTATGGCATCGAAAAGTCTAACCCCCGTATTCATAAACGCTCCTCGACTCGACCCTTCACTCGAAACGCCTTGAGGGCGGTTTCCAATTCACAGATCGCCCTCCACTCGAAGCGTTCCTCGACTGGAGGAAATCTCGAGCGTTTTACTCGAGATAGTCGAGGTAGGGCCAGAGCTACCTTGAACCTTCCTTGAGTGAAGTATCATGGCGGATTACGCTTCGTTTGTCGACTATGTGCTCCGCGTCGGCGAGCTGTTTGACGACGTAGAAAACTGCGTAGGCATACCACGACGACGGTTGAGGGACCGGATAAATCCAATGGATCACTACACCGACAGCGAATTTCTGGCGCGCTACCGCTTCACGAAGTGCAGCGTGAAGAAGCTGCTTGACTGCTTGCCCCTTGAGGAGAGCTGCAGCAACCGTGGCCACCCTCTTCCACCAATGACGCAGCTTCTGATTGCGTTGCGCTTTTATGGAGCAGGCACGTTTCAAGTAGTGGCGGCGACCTGGTGAATGTGTCTCAGCCGACAGTGAGCCGCATCATCGAACGTGTGTCGCGGGTGATCGCGAAGCATTTGTTCCCAGCCGTCGTGAAGTTCCCCCACACCGATGACGGGTTCCGTGAGACGATGGTCGAATTCCACCGAATTGCCAAGTTCCCCGGGGTGACAGGGTGCATAGACTGCACCCACATCCGTATAAAAGCACCACATCCGTATAAAAGTTTCTCCCAGGCACTGTCCTTAGCGCGCTTGGACACGTTGTCGGTGTTTCTGTTTTCAATTACCGATCTGTGGCGCGTCACCAAATTACACAGTAATTCGCACTCTTCGCGCGTGTAAACGAACCTCCGTGCGGTCGTCTTACCGCCGTCGCGCGTGACGCTGTCGTCCGTGCTCATGTCGCCGTCTGTCAGGGCAAGCAGGACGCCACGAGAGAGAGAGAGAGAGAGAGAGCTCTTTATCGAAAGGCAGAGAATTTAGCCGGCGTTGAAATATCGCTGACATGCTACTCTGCGTGGCGAGGGAGTTTGGGGAGCGAAAGAAGTGCAAGAGACAGTGAAAAAGAAAAGAGAGAAAAAAGTTGGGCTTTGTGTTTCTGACTATGATGCCTAATTGCGTCCAAAGATAGTTAACGTTTTCACCAACCCGCAGTGATGTGATAGGATGTTGCATGATGGGTGAGTGATGGTGACGACGGAGATAAGTTAAAGTCTATCGAGTTGACCTATACTTTTTAAATATGTAAACAAAAGTCCATCGCACGTCTCTGTTGTGTGGGGCAAGCTAGAGGGCCTAAAACACACTGAGGTGATAAAGGGAGTTGTGTAAGTGACTGCATGCAATGTTCATAGAGCGCACGCTCATCACTGTTCGCTCTGCATTCAAATAAAATATGTTCTCGGTTTAAGTAGAGCCACAGTTGCTGCAGTGTGGCTTGTCTCCTGAGGAACGGTACCGTAAGTCGTTGAATATGCAATGTTCAGCCGTAGTCGATGATAAAAGTTTCCAAATGTCGAGGAATGTTGGAATGTAGTTTTGATTTGGGATATGGGTCGACTGAGTATAAGAAGTGTGATGATGGGTCGGTAACTTCCATAGCCGTTCCTTTATTCGTAAGCGAATGCGTTAGCCATATGGGAAGCATCAGATTTGGTGAAACGATTCGCTATAGTTTTGATATCGAAGACCGTTACGTGCTGCTTCGTCGGCTTTCGCTGGCAGAATGCCGCAGTGAGCTGGTATCCATTGAATGGTAATGCAGTGTCCTGCGGTAAAAGCCAGGTGGTGTAAATAGGCAATGTCGGCAGAAACGGGTTAGATTAGTTTTCTTCAGGTAGTTGTACAATGTTGCAGCGCTCCTTTGGAGTCGGTACGCCACGATGCAACAAGCAGCTTACACAGCGCACCACGGAACATCAAGATAAAATCTGGCGCGCGCACACAATACGCGAACAACAGTCGCACATCCGGACCTGTCCAGGCATGCTATCCCAGCGGATTCGGCTCTGGCGTGGCTTGGATGAACGTAGCATCGCCTGCTGTCGAAACTAGCTGATAATGTTTCAAATTTCACTTATAACTTCCAATGCAACATGTATTTAATAATAGGTGATAATTTTTAAATCGTTGGCTAGCATTTCAACCGAAAATTCTCGTACTTATCGTAGTATTGGGCTGTACACCCTCGCTACCAGACGCGTCTTTCGTAACTCAAGTGAAGGAATGTTTCTCGAGCAGCCTCTTGGCGGAGGAGCGCTCGAGTGGCGTTCTTGAAACCAAGCGGCTCCTGAGGGGAGGAAGGCCTGCGCCTCGACTCGGTGAAGTCGAGGAGGAGCGTGAGTGAAGGTGCGTTTGTGAATACGGGGGTTAGTGTTCATTAACTGAGCAAGTTTGACAGCTCAAGCTTGCAAGATTGAGCTCAAGTATTTCGTATGCTTATGATACTTGATTTTTTTTTTTTTTGTAGTCGGGATGATTTTGAATTCATTGTAACCTATGTAAGCGATCAATTTAAAGTTAAGAGATGGTTAACCCCGTATTCACAAACGCACCTTCACTCAACGCTCCTCCTCGACTTCACCGAGTCGAGGCGCAGCGCCTTCCTCTGCTCAAGGAGCCGCTGGGTTTCAAGAACGCCACTCGAGCGCTCCTCCACAAGAGGCTGCTCAAGAAACATTCCTTCACTTGAGTTACGAAAGACGCGTCTGGTAGCGGGGGTACAGCCCAATACTACAATAAGTACGAGAATTTTCGGTTGAAATGCTAGCCAACGATTTAAAAATTATCACCTATTATTAAATACATGTTGCATTGGAAGTTATAAGTGAAATTGAAACATTATCAGCTAGTTACGACAGCAGGCGATGCTACGTTCATCCAAGCTACGCCAGAGCCGAATCCGCTGGGATAGCATGCCCGGACAGGTCCGGATGTGCGACTGTTGTTCGGTATTGTGTGCGCGCACCAGATTTTAGCTTGATGTTCCGTGGTGCGCGTGTAAGCTGCTTGTTGCATCGTGGCGTACCGACTCCAAAGAGGCGCTGCAACATTGTACAACTACCTGAAGAAAACTAATCATCAACCCGTTTCTGCCGACATTGCCTATTCACACCACCTGGCTTTTACCGCAGGACACTGCATTACATTTCAATGGATACCAGCTCACTGCGGCATTCTGCCAACGAAAAAGCCGACGAAGCAGCACGTAACGGTCTTCGATATCAAAACTATAAGCGAATCTATTCACTAAATCTGATGCTCTGATATGTCTTAACGATTCGCTTACGAATAAAAGAACCGCTATGGAAGTTACCGGACACATCATCACCTTTCTTATACTCAGTCGACCCATATCCCAATCAAAACTACAATCCACATTCCTCGACACCTGGAAACTTTGTATCATTGACTACGGCTGAACATTGCATTGCCAAACGACTTACGTACCGCTGTCCTCAGGAGACAAGCCCACACTGCAGCAACTGTGGCTCTACTGAACCGTATACATATTTTAGTTTGAATGCGAGAGAACAGTGATGAGTGTGCGCTCTATGAACATTGCATGCAGTCACTTACACAGCTCCCTTTATCACCTCAGTGTTTTAGGCCCTCTAGCTTGCCCCACACAACAGAGACGTGCGATGCACTTTTTGTTTACATATTTAAAAAGTATAGGTCAACTCGATAGACTTCTCCGTCGGTCACCATCACTCACCCATCATGCAACACACCTATCACATCACTGCGGGTTGGTGAAAACGTTAACTATCTTTGGACGCAATTAGGCATCATAGTCAGAAACACAAAGCCCAATTTCGTTTCTCTTTTCTTTTTCAGTGTCTCTTGCACTTCTTTCGCTCCCCAAAATCCCTCGCCACGCAGAGTAGCATGTCAGCGATATCTCAACGCCGGCTAAATTCTCTGCCTTTCAATAAAGAGCTCTCTCTCTCTCTCTCGTGGCGTCCTGCTTGCCCTGACAGACGGCGACATGAGCACGGACGACAGCGTCACGCGCGACGGCGGTAAGACGACCTCACGGAGGTTGTCACGAATTTCCGCCGGAGAAGATCTCGGAGGGTTGTGTACTACCGAGCGTGGAAGAGGGAGTGAGAGACGCTTGACGACCGTAGCGTTTTGTCACAGCAAACCAAACTTTTATCACACGGCAAACGCAAACCCAAAAGTGAACAAAATATATACACGCCAAAAATACAATCAACACTGAGATTCCTCCTAATCTAAATTAATGATGGGGTTAAGTCTCAAATTGGCGCATTGCTTAGTCCTGAGTCTGGCCACTGTGGCCTCGCCGACGCCGACGCGATGAACACATGGAAAGTTCTTACGTTGCGGGCGCGGTCCCCACTCGTCGTCACCAAGTCCGCTGCCGTGAAGAGACTGGTCGGGAGGAAGTCGTCGCTGTCCTTTACGACGGCTAGAAGACCGCTTGCTTCCGAAGCCGTCGCCCCGTCTCCACTGATGACGTGGCCTGACCAGGGTTAGGCCTAGTCGCCGGCTAAGTACGAGTACGGTCCCCCGCTCGCAGTGGTGACGTGTTGTCGCGCTGGTGAATTTCTGCTGGCCGACCTTCGAAGGGGGAGTGTTGGCGGCGCGTCCGGAACCCTCGGCTGCAGCACCTCCGCGGAGCCTCGCTCGAATCTTGGCCGAGGTCTACAGCTACGCCCCGAGTACCAGCGTCTCGGGCTCCGAGCTGAACGCCCGCCGTTCCCTCGACAGCGAAGCTGCCGATGCGTCCTTCTTCGGCCGTAGCCAAGCAGACAATCCCCTTGCTCAGCGCTGCTGCGCCTTTTCATGCCTCGTTTCACGCGCCACGAGCGCACGTGCTGCTTCATGGGCGAACGGTCTTCGCCGTCGTCGTCGTCTGCTCTGCGCCGCCTCCCTTTGACTCATGACAGAGGTTCGTTTACACGCCCAAGAGTGCGAATTACTGTGTAATTTGGTGACGCGCCACAGATCGGCAAATGAAAACAGAAACCGACAACGTGTCCAAGCGCGCTAAGGACAGTGCCTGGGAGAAACTTTTATACGGATGTGGTGCTTTTATACGGATGTGGTGCGGTCTATGCACCCTGTCACCCCGGGGAACTTGGCAATTCGGTGGAATTCGACCATCGTCTCACGGAACCCGTCATCGGTGTCGGGGAACTTCACGACGGCTGGGAACAAATGCTTCGCGATCACCCGCGACACACGTTCGATGATGCGGCTCACTGTCGGCTGAGACACATTCACCAGGTCGCCCGCCACTACTTGAAACGTGCCTGCTCCATAAAAGCGCAGCGCAATCAGAAGCTGCATCGTTGGTGGAAGAGCGTGGCCACGGTTGCTGCAGCTCTCCTCAAGGGGCAAGAGCAGCTTCTTCACGCTGCACTTCGTGAAGCGATAGCGCGCCAGAAATTCGCTGTCGGTGTAGTGATCCATTGGATTTATCCGGTCCCTCAACCGTCGTCGTGGTATGCCTACGCAGTTTTCTACGCCGTCAAACAGCTCGCCGACGCAGAGCACATAGTCGACAAACGAAGCGTAATCCGCCATGATACTTCACTCAAGGAAAGGATCAAGGTAGCTCTGGCCCTACCTCGACTATCTCGAGTAAAACGCTCGAGATTTCCTCCAGTCGAGGAACGCTTCGAGTGGAGGGCGATCTGTGAATTGGAAAACCGCCCTCAAGAAGCGTTTCGAGTGAAGGGTCGAGTCGAGGAGGCGTTTATTAATACAGGTCCCCCCCGTATTCACAAACGCACCTTCACTCAACGCTCCTCCTCGATTCTCACCGAGTCGAGGCGCAGCGCCTTCCTCCTCTCAAGGAGCCGCTGGGTTTCAAGAACGCCACTCGAGCGCACCTCCGCCAAGAGGCTGCTCGAGAAACATTCCTTCACTTGAGTTACGAAAGACGCGTCTGGTAGCGAGGGTGTACAGCCCAGATACTACAATAAGTACGAGAATTTTCGGTTGAAATGCTAGCCAACGATTTAAAAATTATCACATATTATTAAATACATGTTGCATTGGAAGTTATAAGTGAAATTTGAAACCTTATCAGCTAGTTTCGACAGCAGGCGATGCTACGTTCATCCGAAGCCACGCCAGGGCCGAATCCGCTGGGATAGCATGACCGGACAGGTCGGATGTGCGACTGTTGTTCGCGTATGTGTGTGCGCGCGCCAGATTTTATCTTGATGTCCTGTGGTGCGCTGTGCAAGCTGCTTGTTGCATCGTGGCGTACCGACTCCAAAGGAGCGCTGCAAAACTTGTACAACTACCTGAAGAAAAACTAATCATCAACCCTGTTTCTGCCGACATTGCCTATTTACACCACCTGCTTTAGCGCAGGACCTGCATTACATTTCAATGGATACCAGCTCACTGCGGCATTCTGCCCAACGAAAAAGCCGACGAAGCAGCACGTAACGGCTTCGATATCAAAACTATAAGCGAATCTGTTTCACCAACTATGATTGCTTCCCATATGGCTAAACGATTCGCTTACGAATAAAGGAACGCTATGGAAGTTACCCGACACATCATCACACTTTCTTATACTAAGTCGACCCAATTCCCAGAATCAAAAATACAATCCAACATCCTCCGACATTTGGAAACTTTGTATCATCCGACTAGGCTGAACATTGCATATTCAAACGACTTACGGTACCGCTTCCATCAGGAGACAAGCCCACACTGCAGCAACTGTGGCGCTACTGAAACCGTAGTAGAACATTTTATTCGAATGCAGAGCGAACAGTGATGAGCGTGCGCTCTATGAACATTGCATGCAGCACTTACACAACTCCCTTTATCACCTCAGTGTGTTTTAGGCCCTCTAGATTGCCCCACACAACAGAGACGTGCGATGGACTTTTTGTTTACATATTTAAAAAGTACAGGTCAACTCGATAGACTAACTTTATCTCCGTCGTCACCATCACTCACCCATCATGCAACACATCCTATCACATCACTGCGGGTTGGTGAAAACGTTAACTATCTTTGGACGCAATTAGGCATCATAGTCAGAAACACAAAGCCCAACTTTTTTTCTCTTTTCTTTTTCACTGTCTCTTGCACTTCTTTCGCTCCCCAAACTCCCTCGCCACGCAGAGTAGCATGTCAGCGATATTTCAACGCCGGCTAAATTCTCTGCCTTTCGATAAAGAGCTCTCTCTCTCTCTCTCTCGTGGCGTCCTGCTTGCCCTGACAGACGGCGACATGAGCACGGACGACAGCGTCACGCGCGACGGCGGTAAGACGACCGCACGGAGGTTCGTTTACACGCGCGAAGAGTGCGAATTACTGTGTAATTTGGTGACGCGCCACAGATCGTAATTGAAAACAGAAACACCGACAACGTGTCCAAGCGCACTAAGGACAGTGCCTGGGAGAAACTTTTATACGGATGTGGTGCTTTTATACGGATGTGGTGCAGTCTATGCACCCTGTCACCCCGGGAACTTGGCAATTCGGTGGAATTGACCATCGTCTCACGGAACCCGTCATCGGTGTCGGGGAACTTCACGACGGCTGGGAACAAATGCTTCGCGATCACCCGCGACACACGTTCGATGATGCGGCTCACTGTCGGCTGAGACACATTCACCAGGTCGCCCGCCACTACTTGAAACGTGCCTGCTCCATAAAAGCGCAACGCAATCAGAAGCTGCGTCATTGGTGGAAGAGGGTGGCCACGGTTGCTGCAGCTCTCGTCAAGGGGCAAGCAGTCAAGCAGCTTCTTCACGCTGCACTTCGTGAAGCGGTAGCGCGCCAGAAATTCGCTGTCGGTGTAGTGATCCATTGGATTTATCCGGTCCCTCAACCGTCGTCGTGGTATGCCTACGCAGTTTTCTACGTCGTCAAACAGCTCGCCGACGCGGAGCACATAGTCGACAAACGAAGCGTAATCCGCCATGATACTTCACTCAAGGAAAGGTTCAAGGTAGCTCTGGCCCTACCTCGACTATCTCGAGTAAAACGCTCGAGATTTCCTCCAGTCGAGGAACGCTTCGAGTGGAGGGCGATCTGTGAATTGGAAAACCGCCCTCAAGGAGCGTTTCGAGTGAAGGGTCGAGTCGAGGAGCGTTTATGATACGGGGGTTATGCTATTTTAAGGAAAGAGGCCACTTCGGAGAAAGAGCTGCTATTTATGTCATACAAAAAGTTG
>JABSTT010005395.1:0-17244 GCA_013339685.2 Hyalomma asiaticum
GCGCCTTCCTTTGAAAGTCTTAAGGTAACCATGCGTAGTACATCAGATTGTGGCGTAGTGCTTGGTAATGTGACATCCTCAGCCACGTTCACTGCAGCGCCCCCGTCTCCTCCCATCCTCCTACCCACTGAGGCCATTTCGATCAAAGCGCAGTGCAATGCAAAGGTATTGGACAGATTTGGTTGTTAAGAGGGGCGCCGTCCTCCATCCCTGTGCGCACGCTTACGGTTCTAGCCGAGGAGGTCTAAAAAAAGACTTTAAGACCTCTTTGGCTCTAACTGTAGTTGCCTCACACAAGGTAACTTAAGTGCACTTTGAAAGAGTGCACTTCGCCGCTAGTGTCATTCGCGCGCTGTCACACGGGAACGCTTAGTGACACTCGCTGCAAAGCGCACTTGCAGGCCAGTGCGTTCGCCGAACTCACTCCGCGGCGACCGAATGTGTAGCCTCGCTAGCAGTGGCTCGCAAACAAACACTATTATTCATAACGCGGCGTTCGTAGTATCTCTAAAACATTATTTTCTTTATTAGAATTACTGCTATGCATTAAAACAAATCATATTTCAACAAAAAATTCTCGCTATTCTCGCCCTCGAGAAGTTTGCGGCATGTCCGCTAGGGAATGTACATTTCCAATGCACACTTCTCTTTCTCGTGTAGCAGCGCGTGAGCGTAAGTGCACTCGTTCAAAGTGCACTTATGTTTAAGTTGCCTCGTGTGACAGGGTTATAACGCAGTCGTGTGTATTTCTACTCGCAGTAAATTCATGGTCTGTCGCACAGTTGTCCCTGGGAGAGTTATCAGTTCATTATCATGAAAATAGCATCTGTTATTAGCTGATGCATACTCAATCTCCTTCCTCTGCTGACTTCCTTGGCAGTCTTAGTCTTATGTATACATGTTGTTTGAATAGTGTCAGTACATAAAAAGCGATTGTGTATCTGAGCGAGCTTATCTGTGCAACACTGCTATGCATTCACACATGGTTACGTTTAGGCTTAGTAAACGTTTGAGCAGTGGAAGTGGATCGTGCTCGCTGACGGCGCATTTCTGATATTTTTCGCGGAGGCGGCGCTCCCTATAAAAGCTTCGAACCATGCTCTTTCAGCTGCGTCTCCAACTGCGTCGGAGACTTGGACCTGGCTCCATAGTTCTTGGCCTGGTTACATCGCTTGAGTGACCGTATCGCTGTACGATAGCCTGTGAGACAATTTTTTTGTGTATGTTATACCTGAAACGGCTATCTTTAGGACTAAGGCCTCGTTGTCACTGTATTCTTTCGGACCATTATCCGAGTACGACAGTCCTAAAACGAAACAGCTGAATAATGCCGACGTTCACCTTCAGCTGCCAACATGTAGGCGTGTATATGAGGCCGCGCACAAGATCATTCTACCGTCAAGCTTGCCACCTTATCGCAAGCGTAAATTTTGGTACGCGCACTGGTGCGGCTCAGTGTATCCTCGGTGTACTTGCTTTTTACATACAATCCCGGCGAACAGAAAGAAAAGGCTGACGCCACGTAGAGTGATCCCGGTAAGAAGGATTTATTGATTTGTGGGATTTTACGTCCCAAAACCTGCCCCGCCACGGTGGTCTAGTGGCTATGGTATTCGGCTGCTGATCCGACGGTAGGGGGACTAGTGGCTAGGTACTCGGCTGCTGATCCGACGGTCGGGGGATCGAATCCCGGCCGCGGCGGCTGCATTCCGATGGAGGCTAAATGTTGACGTCTGTGTACTGTGCGTTGTCAGTGCGCGTTGAAGAACCCCAGGTGGTCAAAATTTCCGGTGACCTCCACTACGTCCTCTCTCATAATCACAGCTGGTTTTGGGATGTTAAACCCCACAAAACAACAACATCCCAAAACAGCTGTGATTATGAGAGAGGACGTAGTGGAGGGCTCCGGAAATTCCGACCACCTGGGGTTCTTTAACACGCAGTGACAACGCACAGCACACAGACGTCAACATTTAGCCTCCATCGGAATGAAGGCGCCGTGGCCGGGATTCGATCCCGCGACCCTAGGATCCGCAGCCCACTACCATAGCCACTAGACCACTGTGGCGGGGCTCCCAGTCAGAAGGAAGCGACAGCTAACGTTTCGTCAACCTGAACACCGTATTTTTTTTCTTTTGCTACTAAAACTTACTTTTTCTAAATATTCAAGGAGTACGCGTTTTCTTGTCGACTGCACTTTGCTTGTTTCTGCAGACGTGTAGCCACGAACTGCTTCTGAGTGAGAGCATCAAAGCATTAAAGCAATATCAGCATTAAAGGCCAACTCCGGCGGTTTTTCGCCATGTTCCGATATCAATGTTTTCCAATAGTAGTGGTAGTCCTGTAAACCGCTAGGGTGGTTCGGCTTGCTCAGAAACGCACCAATAATTTTAAATAAGCAAACTGAATGTTGTCTTCAAACCGAAACTGAAACGGGTAGATGCTTCGTGGAGCGTGTTTGATGACATCACAAACTTTCCTTCACCAGAAATATTGGAACTGGCACCAAAAAAATGCCAATGGCTAGGTCATCCGACGATGTATTGTGTTATGCCAGCTTTTTTTATCTTGACCACGACGATCTGAGCACTGAAGTATCGCCGTTTGCTTTTGAAGGCCCGCTGACTCCGGTAGGCAGCACGGAGCAATGACGTCAAAAATACAGGGTGGCCCGCGTGAGAATCCGCTAAAAATGTTTTAAATTCATTTGCAGGAAAACTAAATGACCCGTATCCACCTGGCTTGGCATATATTATTAGAGTACCGAGGAAAATACATATGAAGGTTTTATTGAGATCAGTGGACACTGAAAAATCGCCGAGTTGCCTTTTAAGTAAACAGGTGCCACTGTCGTCTCTTAGTTTCTCCCACTCCATGCAGCCCCACCTCCCTATGTCTCCTTGTGCAAGGATACGTGCTCTATGGGTATGCTCTCCAGAATCGGCCCTACCCCGCTGAAAGTCCTCAGCAATCATGCATGCACAGAGCAGATAATTTTGGTCCCGCCCTTACGGTGTCTTCTTTCGCGACAAAAAAATGGCCGCGTATCTGCCTGCTTCGCTGCAAATGTCGTCGAAAGACGGTGTCTTCTGCCGGCCGTACTACTGAGTCCTGGTCTCATCCGCGGCCACCCCTGATGCTGTTCTCGTACCATTTTCGTCCTGGCATGATAATGCAATGGAGGTTTGTGTGAACAGATTTCAGTTTACCGCATTATTCATCAAGCAGCATTTATGTTTTGCCTTGCCTCAGACAGCGCATCCTCTCTTTTGAATCGGCCGCATCTGGCTGGCATTGATAAAATAGAGGAAGCGCTGCGTGAGACATGCACGCCATCTGACAGCACCGTCGGGAAACACGAGCTTGCGCAGAATCCTGGGAAACTGCCAGGTGGCAGCACCAAATTGTCGGCAGAGGCCTTTTTCGTGCAGAGTGTCGCATATTTAGCGCGGCCTGAGAAATAGTAGGGTCTTTAGAATTACGTATCTATGTATTTTCTAGTAAAGGAACACACCACCTAATAAAAACGTATTGATGTTGCGCCTCAGATATGCGTAATATTTGCTTTTTGATCTACAGTGCTGACAAGTATGAACGCAGCTACCAGTTCAAGATGGCTGGGCGTCAGGCAAGTGCTTAAACATTGGTCGGGTGGCAGAATCGTGTGACAGACAGACAAACAGACAGACCAAAATTTCTACGTTCAAGTATCCCAAGAAAGCCTATCGTCTTTAAAAATGCGCGAGCTGTCGCGCTCCTGTTTGTGTCACTCAGTCGATGTCTACCCCACGTCGTTTCATTTCAGTTTCAATCTGAATTCAGTCTTTATTTCGCAGAAACCAAAATCGAGCTTTCAAATCGAATGAGGTTGTTACTTCCTTGCAAACGAAGTTGTTCTAATTAAAGGAAGGTTCACAGAACCGGTATATAAACGAATTCCATTCTGGAACAACAGTTATACCGAAGATTAATAAAATGACTACAACAGCAGTTTCACAGTAGCACAACCACATATCAAAACATGTCATATGACACCTATGGAATAATCTTCCGTGGACATATATGAATCGTATGTGTTCTCATACGATTCCTACGGAGTTAGTGGATATGTCTGATAGGTTCAAAGGAGACAATTTTCTGCTGGGAACGCGAGCGTTCCCATCGAAGAGGCGAGGCTGTTTGTGCGTTCCGAATGGCACTTTATACGCAGAAGACGCACAATACATACACACACACTTAGGAGAGCAGATAAACAAGGCAAAAGAAATTGGCAGATCCCACGTGCAGTGGGAATCAAGGAAATGCGAAGCACGCATAGGAACGTAAAGTTGGATTTGCATTGTCTCGCTATACCGAGTTTGGTACATATGAAGTTAATGAAACGGCCGCAAGAGCACCAAGACTGTGGCATGTAAACCATGCCGCTCATACACGCATGCGATGGTTCTAACGTTATGACTTGTCATTTACGTTCGTCATGCAGTCGTGTTGTGCCATAGCAGTTTTGGTATACATCACTTTAAGGAAACGAGCGGCATGTAGATCATGCCGCTAATGACATGCATGTCACGATTTTCATGTAATGACCTGTCATTTATGATCGTCATGCAGTCATGTTGTGCCAAACCAATTTTCGCATCCCATTAACGAAACGTCAGTGTAGCGCCAGGACCATGGCATATAAAACATGCCGGTCATGACACGCTTGTCATGATTCTAATGTTATGACCTGTCATTTACGTTCGTCATGCTGTCGTGTTGTGCCATAGCAATTTTGGTATACGTCCCATTAACGAAACGCCTGGCATGTAAATCATGCCGCCCATGACATGCATGTTATGCGTTTCATGTTATGACCTGTCATTTATGTTCGTCATGCAGTCATATTGTTGCATACCAATTTTCCTACACATCCCACTAGCGAAACGGCCAAGAGAGCACAAAGACCGTGGCATGTAAATCATGTCGCTCATGACATGCATGTCATCATTTTCATATTATGACCTGTCATTTACGTTCATGATGTAGTCATCTTCTGGTATGCCAATTTTCGTATACATCCCGTTAACGAAACGCCTGGCGATTAAATCATGTCGCCCATGACATGCATATCATGATTTTCATGTTGTGACCTGTCAGTCATGTTCGCCATGCAGTCATGTCGTGGCGTACCATTTCCATATATATCCGATAAACGAAACGGCCAGGAGAGCACCAAGACCGTCGCATGTTAACCATGTCACTCATGACATGCATGTCATGATTTTCGTGTTATGACCTGTCATTTATGTTTGTGATGCAGTCATGTTGTGGCATGCCAATTTGCGTATACGTCCCATTAACGAAACGCGTTGCATGTAAACCATGTCATTCATGACATGCATGTCATGATTTTCATGTTATGACCTGTCATTTATGTTCGCCATATAGTCATATTGTGGCATACCAATTTTTGTATACATCCCATTAACGAGACGACCAGGAGAGCACCAAGATTGTGACATGTAAATCATGCCCCTCATGACACGCATGTCGTGATTTTCATGTTATGACCTGCCATTTATGTTCGTCAGGCATCATGTTATGCCATACCAATTTTCGCATACATCCCATTAGCGAAACGGCTAGGAGAGCACTAAGACCGTGGCATGTAAATCGTGCCACTCATGACATGCATATCATGATTTTCATGTTATGACCTCCCATTTATGTTCGTGATGTAGTCATGATGTGGCATGCCAATTTTCGTAAACATCCGATTAGCGAAACGGCCAGGAGAGCCCTAAGACCGTGGCATGTAAATCACGCCGCTCAAGACATGCATATCATGATTTTCATGTTATGACCAGTCATTTGCGTTCGTCATGTAGTGATGATGTGGCATACCAATATTCGTAAACATCTGATTAGCGAAACGGCTAGGAGAGCACCAAGACCTTGGCATGTAAACCATGCCGCACATGACATGCATGTCATGATTTTCATGTTATGACCTGTCAGTTGTGTTCGTCATGTAGTCATGATGTGGCATACCAGTTTTCGTAAATATCCGATTAGCGAAACGGCCAGGAGAGCACCAAGACCTTGGCATGTAAACCATGCCGCACATGACATGCATGTCATGATTTTCATGTTATGACCTGTCCATTATGTTCGTCATGTAGTCATGATGTGGCATACCAGTTTTCGTAAACATCCGATTAGCGAAACGCCTAGGAGAGCACCAAGACCTTGGCATGTAAACCATGCCGCACATGACATGCATGTCATGATTTTCATGTTATGACCTGTCAATTATGTTTCAAGTTTCAAGTTTCAAGTTTATTTCAATATTATTACAAACATAAAATATTACACAAGATAATTATACAGAAGGAGGTCCGAAAGCACTAGCTGCAGTCATGTAGTCATGATGTGGCATACCATTTTCGTAAACATCCGATTAGCGAAACGGCCAGGAGAGCACCAAGACCTTGGCATGTAAACCATGCCGCACATGACATGCATGTCATGATTTCAGTTATGACCTGGCATTATGTTTGTCATGTAGTCATGATCTGTATTACCAATTTCGTATACATACGATTGGCGAAACGGCCAGGAGAGCACAAAATCGTAGGCGCATAGATAGATAGATAGATAGATAGATAGATAGATAGATAGATAGATAGATAGATAGATAGATAGATAGATAGATAGATAGATAGATAGATACTAGATCGCTCAAACTCGCCGAAGTTCGCTAAGAAATGCTTCGCATTTAAAAAGCCCCGCTTTCGAGATTAAAGTGCACCACTAGAATTTAGCAGAAATGCTTGTTTCTGCAGTACCATACACACAGTATATTCTCTGATGTTTGGTCAGTCAGACTACTCCGCCCTAATTTCGAGGTAAACGGAATGATATCTATGCATTCAATTTTCAATGATGTTCGGAACTCTACGATATCCCGAATAAATACAATGTTTCTCGTTATTTAAATAACTTGAGTGCGCCAATGTCATTCATAGCGAAAAAACAGACGGATTTAATCTTGAAAGAAAAAGAAATTCGGATGATCTCTCGCATTGTAGGAATACACGTCATGTGAAGAAATCAGCGAGAAATTTCCCTTTGTGGAACTAGGCGCGCTAAGAAATGAAGGGAAAGATAACGTGTGGCTCATATCGGCATTTCATATGTGGTTGAAGCCAGTACGCATAAAGTTACCCTAAGGTCTATCCGGCCCCGCCGCGGTGGTCTAGTGGTTATGGCACTCGGCTGCTGATCCGAAGGTCGCGGGATCGAATCCCGGCCGCGGCGGCTGCATTTCGATGGAGGCGAAATGTTGAGGCCCGTGTGCAGTGCGATGTCAGTGCACATTAAAGAGCCCCAGGTGGTCAGAATTTCCGGATCCCTCCACTACGGCGTAATTAAAAGTTTTTGTCTTTCTGTCCGTCTGTCTGTCCACTACGGCGTCTCTCATAATCAAGCCATGGTTTTCGGACCCCAAAAATCGATCAACGAAATTCCTCATGCAGGGTCGGGGTGCGTTAGCATTCAGTCGATTGCGCTGACCAAGAATGAAGTAGTCTTTATAACGTTGGTGATTAGTACCCTAGCAATATCACCCTTCCCTTCCCTGCTGGCGCCTTGTATCGCTAGATGACTAAACAGTTGTAAATAAGCTTTACTTTCTTTCTTTCCCTATTTTATTTCTTTGTCTTTCTGTTGTCCCTTCTTTCTCTCTGACGCCTCTTCAGTTGTTCATGCTGTGTTTTCTTGCTCCTTGCTTTCTTTTTTTAAGGGCGAAGCTCCTCTTAGTCTAACCTTGTCACGCTTCAGGCGTCAGGCGTCAGTCGTCAGGCGTAACCCGCGTGCCTCCCGGCACGCGCTCGCCCTCGGCGTTCGCCTTGGCGCGTGCCTCTCTCTCTCTCCCGGCGCGTGCCTCTCTCTCTCTCTCTCCCGGCGCGTGCCTCTGCTGTCTTGTGTGAGAGAGAGAGAGAGACAGAGAGAGAGCGAAAGGCGCGCGTTGGCTATGGAAACGCTCTTTCTTAGAGGAACGCTGTACCAGCTCGCAAAGAAGGAGAACGCGCCTTCACCCGCGAGAGACAACGTTGGCGCAGGCAGCGTCTCCCAGCGAGTTTCTTGATTGAGAAATACCGACTGCTCGCGTTGGAGAAGCGTTCACCGGCAACCCATATATATGTATATATATAGGCACTGGATCTTGACTTGCAATGAAATGCCGGTGGGAGAGATATCACTTGTGCATAGTTGAACCATGAGGATTCGTAGCGTGCGCGTTAACTAAATTAATCCAGAACTCGGCACGATCTACGATGAACCTCCCGAGCTTCGCCCACTCACCATCATTCACTCCGTGGATATGCTGTAATTTTTTCTATCTTTGCCGAGCGCGCAGTGAAGATTTGCATGTGTTACGGGCGTTTACTACTTCAGGCATAAGAGTTCTGCTTCAAAGTGCGCGCATGATGAACCGGCAGTGGCTGTATCAATTATTGTGGCTGTGTTTTCAGTCTATCATATTACTCGAGGCGATAGAGAATGAAGTTCACGCTCACTGTTTTCACGGTGCTGATTGTTTTTGGCACTCCGTCGACGGCTTCACAAGTCCGCCAATTTATTATCATATATTATTTATTATCATACCCTCAGGGCCCAGTGGCATTACAGAGGGGGTGGGTACATTGTTTACAAATAATCAAAAACATTCAAGCCTATAAGGACAAGGATAAGATAAATAGAAAGTAACAACAGCAAAAAAACAGCAAAATTCGAATCATTTTAAAAGGTCTGTTACAGCGGTCTTGAATGATGATGCATAGGCTAAGGTGGTGATAGAAGAGGGAAGGTAGTTCCACTCCGAACAAGTTTTCGGCATAAAGGAATGCAGGAACATATCAGTGCGGCAAAGAGGAACGGATACCTTGTTGCTGTCGTCGATACGGGAGGATAAGTACACTGGGTGCGAAATGAGTTACTGATTCAGTGAACGGTGATGGAACACTTTGTGGAATAAACAAAGGCGCGAGATGTTCCGCATACTTCGAAGGTCTGGAAGGTTAAGTGACGATTTCATCTGCGAGACAATAGCGGTACGTGAACAGATCGACTTAATAAAACGGGCTGATCGATTCTGAAGGGATTCTTTGGATTGAATGAGAGTGCGGTGTGCCACATCCCAAACTGCACACGCGTATTCGAGCTTCGGACGAAAGAAAGTTTGGCAAAGCATTAGCTTTAGGCGCTTCGGAGCTTGGAAAAAATTGCGGCGGAAATAACCGAGAGTGCGATTTGCATTACCTACGATGTAGTCAATAATAGTATGCCATGACAAGTCATCAAATGTGTAAAAACCGAGATGCCTGTATGCAGACACGCGCTCCAGTCCGATGCCATTAACTCTGTATTCTAAAGACATTGAGACATTAGCGCTTCCTGAAAATGTCGTTTACTTGCGTTTACTAATGTTAAGGGTCATTAACCATTTCTTGCACCATTGAGATATTTTGTCTAGGTCAAATTGAAGGACAAGTGTATCATTAGAGTTATTTATTTCGCGATAGATAACGCAGTCGTCTGCGAAAAGTATTATACTAGAGTTAATGTTATCTGGAAGATCACTTATATAGTACAGGAATAGCAGTGGACCTAAACCGGAACCTTGAGGGACGCAAGATTCGACAGAGCAAGGAGAGGAAGCGTGATTGTTAGCGACAGCATATTAGTGATAAATACACCCTTGGTTCAAGAAGTGCACCAAGCGCTAGGGGCTAACGCCTTTCAAGAATACTGCAGTGAACATCAAGGTGCCCTTCTGCATTTTCCACGAAGGAGTTCTTTCACACCCGTACTGGGTAGCGAGCTACTTCTTCCTCTGTAATTTCGTTGCTGGAGTGTCGAAATACGGCTAATTCTTGTTTCAGTATATCGGTGCTCTCATATGGCAGTCGCGCAATGTTTCTAACGGAGTCGGCCAGCTCCTTATACATGGCGATCGTGAAGACGTTTGCAGGAACATAGTACGCAGCGTGTCTCGCGTTGCTTGGGCGGACGGGATTCTCGATGCTGATGAATGCGGTTTCTACCAGGAAGTACTCATGGTGGAGCTTGTCGGAGTTCATCAAGGATTGCTTGTCATGGCAGCAATGCTTGATGCCTTCGGCGAGGTCGCTGGAAGGGTGCGCCGTTGGCCTTTTCCTAGAGCTTAGACCTCTGTCGAAGCTTTTGCAAGGCACTTCTTAATACGACCTCAAAAGCGCTTCTATGTTGGCCTGACGGCATATGACGAGGCAGAGAAAAAGAGTAGATGGTTTAGCGTGTTATTCGGCGAAGTGCTTCCGTGTAGAGGTATGTAAAGCCCGAAGCGCAGTGATACCGCATGATGCAAAGCAAGCGGGCTGCTATACGGGTCTGATGGTCTAGATTACAGATATTTTACAGATACTGCTGTCTCATGTTTGAGACATTGCAGGAGTGGTTACAAGAAACGCACAAAAACAACAAAGAAAAAAAATGAAAACATCAAAATACATAATTGGACACTTGCTTTACAAACTGTGCATGTGGTAGCCGTCTCAAAGAAATGTCAAGGTTATTCCAAGTCTCAACTGTGAACGGGAAAAAAGAGTATTTATAACAATCAATATAACACCTGAATGGCTAAATGTTCAATGGATTGTATCGGCGGGTCACTTGGCTAGTATGACCGGTGAAAGAAATGGGTGTAGCTATGCTGACAGATTCGTTCACGATGTTATGTAACATGATAAGCCGATCGCACATACGTCGGTGTTCTAAATGATTCAGTGATAAAACGTGGTAGTGTTCTGAAGGGGAGAAGTTACGGTCGTAGCGATTGAAAATGAACCTGATTGCTTTCCGCTGGACGGACTCAAGTTTGTCTTTGTCATTTGCAAGATGTGGTGACCATACAACTGACGCATATTCAAGAAGAGGCCTGACCAGTGATTTATACGCTATAAGCTTGCATTCCTTTGTGGCACCTTTTAACGTTCTTCTTAGGTAACCTAATTTCTTAAGCGATTTGGCAGTAATAAGGTTAACGTGTTTGTGGCGCGTGCTGTGTTGCTGCAGGTGCGATTATTCAGCCGACAATACAATTCGGTAACATTATGATTACATGAAAATGCACTTTGTGTCGAGTGATGCCACTCTAGCAGTTGTTGGCCAGTGTAAAAGCCGTGCCGGTAAAATCAAGGGTAATGTACACCTTGTAGTAATTTATAAGATCCCGTGCAAGGACTGCGGCTTCTGCTACAAAGGGGAAACGGAATTTTTCACTCGACGACTAAATGAGCACGAACGAGATGTTCATAATCACCGCCATTTGTCCAACGCACTTGCGGAGCATGTGCACTAAAGTAGCCATTGTATCGCCTGGGAGAGTTCTACAATCATAACCAAAAAAGGAACGTGACAACGAGACTGCTACTCGAATCGCTACTAATACAGACGACACCAGTGACCTCTGACAGGACTGACGGAAACAGGCCCCCCGCGTACAGCCGTTCATTCCGTCGTATACTGCATATGTAACTGAACTACAGCGCTCGTCCGCTGCACTGTGAACAAGGAACCTGTACAGGTTCCGAATCGTCAAACTGTGCGTTTTGACTTGGTCACTTACCGTAACTTTCGTTGTTTACAATGTGGTACCTGACCAGATTAGCCTTCGACGAACTCTTGACTAAATGCCGTCCCTTCAGCCCGATCGTTTCTCTTGGTGCGATAATAGACCGTTTGTCATTGTTTTTTTTTTATTCCTGCAGGTGGAGATGGAGCGCTGGGTGGTCAGCTACGGCGAGGACATGCGCGACGTTCCCGACAGCCACTTCGACGCTGTGATCGTGACGCACCTGCTCTGCTCCGTCAACTCCGCCGAGAAGGTTCTGCAAGAGTGCCGCCGAGTCCTGGTCAAGGTGACCGCCTTTGCCCACACTTAAGCGATACTCACCCGGTGGCGACGCAGTTCATGTTCCGTACGTGGAAGGCGACAGCACTTGCCAGTGCTGTCGCCACTGCTCAAATTGTTGAGCTTTCGCGTTTCCAGGCCAGCCATTGCGAAAGACATCGTCGCAGTAATTTGTGCATCAGAAATGGGCGATGAAGTGGCGGGGTACGCGATTTCGTACATGTCCGGTGCATGTGCAACTACATATATGTCCCAAATGCTTTCGTTTACGCGAAGTTTGATACAACGGATTATAAGCATGCAGCGAGAAGCATGGCGAAAGCCATCGATGACGTTACAAAAGGTGAATTTTCATAAAAAGGATGGCTCTCCCTTCCTCTGCTCACCATCCTTTGTACCGTCATCCTTTGCTTCATCATCCTTTGTGTCAAAGCCATCGTCAATGGCTTTCGCTGCCTATGGCCGTCGTCCCGCATATGAAAGCGGTTGGTGTATGTGCAGTTACACTTCTACATAAAAGAAGTGACTCGGTTACATTCCCACACGGAATGCTTGATAAACGCTCCTGTGAAAGCCCCATTTGATCACAGTTGCTTCAATTCGCGCAGAAATTATTATATTTGATTCCGTAAAAGTTTAGTGGCCGTAACACACACGCTCGTTGCGATCAATCACCAGAATAATGCTAGTCGTGCCGAAAGCTCGCACTGATTCTCGGTCATTCTCTTTACTATTGAATACATTATCAACATATCTCGCAACATAGCAGTCATTCGTCAGCTATGACACACTAACCGTCTTACTTTCATCAATTGTTAAAAGATTGTGCAAGTAACTTGCGCTCCCGCCGCCTTTTCTCCCCTCGTGTGCTCCTATGTTTGTATAACTACATAAACATAGACCACGTACACGGTGCCACGTACACCGTAATGTGACACGCAATGTATGGAATGCATATAAGAGCCTTTACAACTATCGTAGGGTGTGTGTGCTATGTGCAAGTCAAAGTTGATGTCTTTCTCACTAAATATGATCAGACACGCGCTCAGAAGTAGGCGTGAATTACATAGCCGTTACAGCTTCTTAATGATGCGGCGTAATTCGAAGGCCACCGCGGTGGTGCAGTGGCTACGGAGTTCGACTCCCAACCTGAAGGACACTCGTGTTCAGTGGCGCAGCGAGAAATTTTTTCGGGGGGCTAGGAATTTTCTACGGGCAGGATGGAGGGGGTCACAACCTCACTGTGTGTCATATATATATATATATATATATATATATATATATATATATATATATATATATATATATATAACGAAAGGGAAGGGGTCAAGGGCTCGTTCTTTATTTGTTAGAAACAAGTTAATGAGCAAACAGACAATTGTCTGTTTGCTCATTAACTTATATATATATATATATATATATATATATATATATATGACTCTATATGCAAAAATAGCTTGGGAGGCCGCCAGTTTATAACATAATTGACGATGCTCCGCTTAGAGAACGACGGTTTATTACATCAACGTATCGGTCGGAGCCCGACCTTGAAAAAGGTCGGGCTCCGACCGAAACGTTGATGTAATAAACCGTCATTCTCTAAGAGGCGCATCGTGAATACTGTTATATATATATATATATATATATATATATATATATATATATATATATATATATATATATATATATATATATATATCACATTGAGGCGAAAATATGCACGTGAAGCGTTAGCGCTGACCGTCGCAATGAGTCATATATTCGCCATGGCCAAGCATACTCCATTTTGTCTAGTGCTCATCAGACAGCATCTGCGGCGGCCTAGTTCAACCCCTGCGTTCAGTTCTCATGTCAACTGAGCGCTGATATAACGACACTCTCGCACATTCAAAACTTTCACAGACGGCAAAGTGTCGATGAAATCTAGCAGAAAGACATTTGTTTCCCCGCCATTGCGAAGATTCGTCACTTGCGCACGCTACTACCTTGATGATAATTTGAAAATAAAGTATAGTGATCGATGTACACATAGGCATGAAATGCTGTAAGCAATTCTTGATAGAAGGCGCAGCGCGCGCAGGCACATCGGGCAGCATACCTGAGGCAGGTAAGCTGAAAATGCCGTTATAAGAAACACATTTTTTGAAACCCTTTAGGAATTGATCGTGGCGTTGTCCTGATAAACTCCGGAAGACTCTGTCAAATTTCACAATCTAATAGAACGGCTTTTTAGTACATATTTCGTATTTATGGTTTCCTCACCCAACCTTACCTGTTCGCTACATGTTACAGGCGCTTCTTTCACCAAATTTTCGATACATTTGCAGGAAGGACAGAGACTCGCCTGCGACTGTGATTCCAAGCAACTGCAGACCTATCTATCCTGAACATTATTATCACTTATTTTTTAAAAGAAGGTTATTACACTGCAGAAAAATGCCGTTCTCATTAACATGGAGGGCCTCCCGAAACGTGGTTTTATCTCCACTAAATCCACAAACACAACCATCCCGACCCTCTCACGAATAATTACTGGTACATTTATTAAGCTGAAAAACGTGGTAAAATATCTCTTAATATTGAAAAAGCTTTCTATGCGGTTTGTGACTTCGCACTTTTACCCAGATAAATTAAAAATCCTACGGTGCTGATGGAACTGAGGGACTAACGCCAGTTTAATATTAAAGTTACTTCGAGGCGTGCGGAATGCAAGTTGCGATAGATAAATGTGATATGGAACTCACTGAAGTGAGCTACGGAATGTCATAAGGATCCGTATTACGCCCAATATTTTTACCCCTGTATCAATGACGTTCGCCATAAGCTTTTAATTTACGAATTTCACAAATGTACTCACTTGATGCAGCAACAGCATTGACAAATACTAGGTCACCAACTATATACTAACCTTATCTCACTGGTTTTCTTGCAAAACTGCAAACGTCATATGTTTTAACATTACGAGATCGCTTGCTACGGTGATTTGACAATTCATATTGACTTCAAGACCCGAAAAATCTGCACAGACGAAACACAAAAACGACAAGGACAAGCGCCGACAAGGCGCAGAATGATTAACGCAGAATGATTAACGCAGAATGAGCAGAAAGAAAGTCTAAGCCAAGTATTAGGTCATGCGGACATTGGTCAATCACAGTGAAAATGACGACGGCATGGCGACCGGAAACGCTCACGCGGGCAGTACACCTTCCAATGGCGGCCACTGTGCTGCCGTCGGCGATTCGTACGACTCGAGTTACGGCAGGTGTGATAATCTTCTTTAAATTACGGCGAAGGCGGCTACTCATAATCGATATATGTGCTCCTGTATCTATGAGAGCTGTGACATGTGTGCCATCAAGGTGAATGTCAAGAAGGTTGCGTCGTGTAGGTAGCGTCAAAGGAGGATTTTGCGGTGAATGCGACACTGCAGCACTACCTCTAGGTGCCGCATTGTCTAGTTTTCCGGCTGGATTGGTCCTGGGTAGGTCGGCGAGGAGGAGCGGCTAAGCTGGGGAGGACGTGACTGGCGACGTTGGGGCGAGGGTGAGCGAGCATAGCGGCGAGCAGAGGTGGCGGCGTCGGACACGTCGAATGAGCGACGGGGAGAAGCACTTCGAGGCGAACTTGATTCCCAGTAAGTGCTACGAGGCGGCTATGACCAGCGGTTGCGGCAGTGATAAGAAACGTGACCGATTCGGCCACAGCAGAAGCAGATCGGTCTGTCGTGAGATGTACGCCAAGCCGTGGAATTCCTATAGCGGGCACCATAGGGCGGACTGCGGTAGTATCTAGCCATAGGAGCAGGGGAGATGTCAGGACGACTCAGAGAACATGCGATGGGGAAACCCATGTTGGCGACTTCCTGACGAACCACGGACTTGATCAACGATATCGTCTCAGTAGGATTGTTCCAGGGCGTCTGCTGCGATGAGACGGGAAATGCAGCTTCAAGTTCGCGACGCACAATACGGGTGACATTTTCGTTCGACGGTGGCAAGTGAGCTTGTTCAGTTAGCTCAGTGCAAGGAGGTCGCAGCAGTATTCGGAAGCCGTGTAAACTGATTAGCTATACGGCGGCTCTTTGCCTGCTCGAAGCGGCGGCATTCTTTCATAATTCCGTCGACGGTCGATAGGTTCCTAAAGACCAAGAGGTTGAATGCGTCATCCGAAATGCCTTTAAGAATGTGCCCAACCTTGTCTAGTTCTGGCATTGATGTGTCGATTTTGTGACAAATGGCGAGGACGTCTTGGATGTAGGCGACGTATGACTCGGTAGCACTTTGGACGCGGGTGGCGAGCTCCTGCTTGGAGGCAAGCTGTCGACCGGTCGGGTTGCCAAAAATGTCGGTGAGCTTCTCTTTAAACGAGTCCCAACTAGTAAGCTCTTCCTCGTGCGCGTAGAATCACGTTCGTGGCGTTCCGTCAAGGTAGAACACGACATTGGCCAGCATTATGGTTGGATCCCACCTGTTCACCATACTGACCCGCTCGTACATCTTCAACCACTCTTCGACATCGACTGCAAAACCCTGGCAAGTTCACCGGCCTCGGTGAACTTGCCAGGGTTTTGCGGTTGAGGCAGAGCCACATATTGGGTCGAAGTAGACTGCGAAGCGGCTGCAGCAGGGGTGTCGTCGGCTGGAGGCATGGTCGAAAACTGGGTGAGGCGTCCACTGCGAAGCTCCGTGGTGAAGACGCGTACCCGGCACTTCCACCAAAAATGTTACGGTTGCCGAGAAATATTTACACTGTATTTACAGAGATGTACAGGTGCCGCGCAGCCAGCAAAGCTGTTGTTGCTTCGTCGTCGTTTCAGTCGTCAACGTTCTCTTCCTTGTTTCTCCGTAACAATATTTTAAAACTTGTATGATACATGTTCAGTCACTCCTGGTTGCACAGGTGCGGCGAGTCTGAATATATTGTACAACGATTTTCTTGGAGGAATTTGTAAAGGCCAGTTGGTCATATAAGGCCGGTTTTACAGCCAGATTTGTCACATTATCTTTCATCGGGCGTCCATATTGCAAATCCCAGCGCCATACCTGATTATGGGCCCAGTGTGACGCTGCATACTGGCCCGCTGGCGTGCCACGGAGATACTGGGAGGCGCGGGTTACTAGCACGCAAAACCGCTTTAGAGCAAAAAGAACGTCGTGCTTCCCTGCCATGCATGCTAAGTAATATACAAATATGAAAAGTGAGAGGACGCATTATAAAAAAAGAGAAACAGAATGCAGGACGAATGAGAATGTATAAGAGAAGAGAGAGAATGCAGTGGTTGAGTGTTTATTTATTTAGAGACC
>JABSTT010005396.1:0-18397 GCA_013339685.2 Hyalomma asiaticum
GTCAAAAATTCGTGTCAGTACTCCTTTAATTTCGATACAGAATATTTTGAACAAGGCGAAGACTTTTTCTTTGCCTAATATTAAACTTGCATACAACGAACTGCTGCTTTTAGTGAGCGTACCTTTGCGATACTACGCCATCCTCCTTTCACTAAATATTTTTTGCTTAGGCTGATTCGGCAGTTTACCGACATCGATACTAAGACATGCTCGTTTTTTTAAATTCAAACTACGCGGCGGCAGAAGTCACGTTAACCGTTTGCGACGCGTTCGGGCAGCGACGCTAGCTCGTGGTGTTTCGTTTTGCTGTAAATATTTCGTGGAACTGACGATTGCTTTCGTAGTCGGTAATATCGGCTTGCTGTTCTTGTTCGTTCAAAGCACGTTGAAATGCTTCCACAGAGCGCTTTCCCCTGCGCCTCGTCCTTCAAAGCAACGAAGTTCGTTTCAAGCCCCAGCGTGCATGGACCGGTAAGTACAAACGCATTGCTTTTGTTTATTACGGTTGGTTTTGTTTTTGCGACAGTCAAGCGACACACAGCAACTCGAAAATTTTCAACGCCTCATATCCCTCCACCGACGGAATCCGCGTTCTCTTGAGCGACGTGGCTTCACGTAGGAGCCAGCTGCTGAGTCAATAGAATGCATTTCTGAAGTTTATAATGCAGCCTGGACGTGTTCGAATACACTTCTATCGCCCCCGCACGCACGTCCGTAACTCACCATGTATTAGTACAAAGCGTGTTATAAAGTTTGCTACATTCACATCAAAAAATTTAAAAAGAAGCGCCTGAGAGAGAGAGAGAGAAAACTAAAGCTAGTTCCACGTTGTGAAATTTGAGTAAACAGCAAAGCTGGGGATCTCCTTCTTGCCTTATTGTTTATCTTGTGACAGCAGTTTCACTTATAGGCTTACTTTCATTTAGTGTCACATAGAAACCGGCATTTTAATCATGGATATATTCTTTTTCTGTCACATCCTCCTGGCTGACACCTGCAGTCAACATTCCTTGTGGACGCACCTCGACACCATGGGCAAGGCACATGCTACGTTAGAGCACAAGCCTTACAAGGTATATATTCATACATGCATAACATGCCGTAGTTACTCGCTCACTTTGTATACTGCTACAATATTTTGTCTTCATACCTTGTTTCTGAATGCATGATGATTTCATAACCTGCTCCTTTTTTCTTTTTTCAGAGCTGCCATGCAACATCAGTTTAACTGCCCTCGAAAACACAGCCTGCAAGCACAGTGGAACAACTAAACATATACTACAGCAGATCACCTCAAACTTCATCTTTGTGATGCTGTAGTTTGTACTTGGTAGGCATGCCATGGAAATATGTTACCAATAGTTGTTGTCCATAGGTGTTAGGTGTCCATTTTGTTATATAATCTACAGTACAATAATGATGAAATTTAACACAAGCTCTATACAATAGTTACGTCATGTCAGACTTCTAAGTCTGACAATACGCATTTGATTCAAGGCCATGGTGGTCGCATTTCTATGGTGGCTAAATGCAACATCACCCATGTATACAGGTTTACGTACGTCTCAACAGGCCCCAGATTGCACCATTAAGGATGATAGTTGGGCTAGTAGATACATACTGATTTGAGACACAACTAATTAGCACAAAGAAACCACAGGCAACACAAGGGAATGCATGAGTGGTTTCTACGCTAATTAGTTGTGTCCCACATTATTAACATCAATCCAAAAAGCTCGGGCACGTAAAATTCCAGGTATTATTAGTCATATTACAGCCAAACAATCATCAGGGCAGTGAACGGACATTGTTCCGGCATTTAGTCATATTTTACGTGATGGTTTGCAAAGTTTGTCCGAAACCTTCTTTTTTTCTTAATGCATTGAATTGTAACAGTCTACAAAAAACAAAGAATGCCGTAGCTCCGACAGGCGAGTCAGTTCAATTAGCCTTTGAATATATATACAACACATTTTATTAAGTTGTAAACAGCTAAAAAACAACAGATATTAAGTTTTGCAAGCGCTAGTTGCAGCATATGAGTGTAAAGGATATTTATGTTATAGGCCAAATTGTGTTCAAGGGATTTGCTCATTTTCTTTTTATATGGCACAGAAATATCCATAATTTGTGGCTGAGCATGCCTACTTCAGGTGGCTGTGACGCCCATTAACATGCCACCCCTTTTCATTTTTTCTTTTTGGTGTGCTTTGCACTGTCATACTGCACTGCCTATGAAAAGACTTCACAATGTTGCGGCAAACAAAGCCTAGGAAATCGAAGATATTAAAGGGGCCACAATCAACAGCAAAACTTTGCTGGGTGCAAAAGTCGCAAAAGTGCATTATGGGTTAGCCTCATAACACAGCCTCTAATTTGTTTGTCTGTACATTGCAACAACCTCTACCCACTGAAACATTTAATTTGAGGCTATGATCAAGGCTAAGTGGTAATATAGGTGTTTACGAAGTTTTTTATCCCGCAAAGTTTTGCTTTTGACTGTGCATACGACGCATGTGCAGCTACACTGCAACATTGTCGATAGTTTGATGTTGAGGTTCTACAATTAGCAAGAATACGGTTTATTTTCAAAGCACATGTTTAAAAAGTGAATAATCCAACAACAACAAGCACATATACAATAGGTATGACCTTTATTTGTTCCGGCACTGTCACACATTCACGTAATGTTCCTCCACTTCAATTTGTGTGCATGTGTGTGTTTGTACGAGTGTGCACAATTTCTGTTGACATGTCTATGCATCACAGACATTGTGCTCATGGCTGAGTGATTCTTTGCCGTATACACCAACCTAGATGTGCAATGTATTCTTGAAGCTAATCAGCCCATAAGTATGCCTCTATAATAAGCCTGCATTATCCTGTCATCTCTGTCTGCCTATAGTATTAATTCATATTTTGTTCATGCATTGTAGAATATCTGCTGTCGATTATACCGCCTTCACAGCACACTTGAGCTTAATGGTGCGGCCATTGGTGCCATAGCATTCTCGCTCTACACAAACTGCGTAACTGAACCATAATAACCCATTTAGCGACAGCGTACACAATTGTGCACTTGTTTTCGGCAACTTGTTCTTTGGCAGTTCGATCGACAAGCGGCTAAGAAAGTGCAAGAAAGACAGCTTTGGATGAATTGATGTGTTCAGTGTGTCATCAGTTTGCCACAGTGTGCTGTGTACTCGTGCAGACGATTTCGTGAAGGCATTACCATATTTTAAGAGTGGTTTGACGTGGGATGTTCAGGCAGCGACATCAAAAATATGATTTTCATTGGCTCATAATGAACTTAGCCAATAACAAACTGCACTCGCGTTTCAAGTCTGCTTCTGATTAATTTTATGACAAAGATAAAAGCTGACTGGCCTTAGAAGAAACTTACATTGAATTAGGCTCTAATTACATTTATTTACTGGGTAACAAACAGTTCAACACATAACCGAGGTTTCTTTCTTGCTATTGAATGTGCAGTGCTGCGAAAATTGTGTGTGTTAAGATTTGGTGCATTCATAGACGCTTTATCGCAGTTAGCGCTTGAAACAAAAGTGAATGTTTTTTTCGCCCATTACCTACACACCTACGGTATGGGTTCACAGCTGATAGTTGAATTCGTGCCTATCCTATTCGGCACAGCGCGACGCTTCTTGTTTGTAACTCATTCACTTATCTTTATACAGAGACGGTGCATCCGCGATCGTTTAGGTAACGTTAACTAAGCGAAGCTAAATCGGTGTTACTGTGACATCTGCCAACGTTGCGCACGTTTCAGATTCTGCATCGTGGATTTACCCGCGCTCGCTGTCTGAAAATCAACGCTAACAGAATGGGACGGCGCAATGCAATGAGAGAGCAACATTCGTTCGATCGTATCCCGTCCATCCATGCATATTTTGTCAACGTTTAGCATGGTTATGCACAAGTTGGAGCGCACTCAGTATGTATGTGTTTTGTTTGGACGCGACTGCTAAGTGTTGGCGCATGTGTGCACTGTACTGTACGTTGTTTGTACCAGCTGTGGTGCCGCAATAAACGATGCAAACCTTACTTGATTGACGTTGTTTTTGACAGTCGAGGCCTGTTTGGTCACCTGGCGATAAGCTACAGTACCTGTGTACGAAAAGTACACACGCGAGACGCGGTTTAGCGAGAGAAATAAGCAAAATACTACAGCGGGTCTAAATGTGGGAGGGAGGCGGGTACAGCAGGTGCGACCCAGCAAAAACGCGGCTTTTCCCGATGATGATGATAGTACTTGCAGCGCCATCTCCGTTCGCCCTAATGCACTTCACTACGCCGCCGCTACTCTTATTTGTGTTCTACAGTGGAAGGTACAGTTTCCGTTCTCTAAAACGCGTATATAGGTGTTCTCTGGCTAGAGTGGGGCATAACTCTATGGAGTGGGGCATGAATAGGGCAAGGTTTAGTAGGAAACTCTATGGGGGCAAGTTCTAGTGGCGCGAGCGAGGAGGAGCGACAATGGGCCGGCTGAAGATAAAGCCCCTCCATACGTTTTCCGCCGGCTAGCGGCAGTAGACGCGATGGAGGTACAGTGAACTAGAAGGGGGCAGTGGAACGAACGAAGCGGCCGCGCCGCATCTCGGCTGATTCTCCGGCGGGCGACAGTAGCGGCGGCGCTGTAGTCACTTGGTACTCGCGATCGATTTGAGTGAAGTAAATTTAAAAGGCATGAGGATAATTTAAAGAGAGAGAGAGTGAAAAAAAAGTTCTGAAGTTTTCTTATGAGCCTGGTGGCCCACATGTCACCGCCCCGTTACAAAGGGGACGCTCATAGCATCCATCCATCCATCCATCCATCCAATGAAGCTGTCGAGAGCGTCTGCATTCGGCGCGCGCGCGTCGTAGCCTACGAAAGCGTGTAATTGCTCGTTTTTAGCGCGTTTAATGCATTGCTGAGCCTTTATCGGTGTATGCACACCTGCTGTGCACCATGGTGCACGAGTGAACACGCAGGCGTGCCAAAATTGCGCCGAAATATTCCTTGTCGCAGGAGCTTGCCGGCCCACAAAAAAAAGGCGGCCTATAATCGGAACATAATCAAAAGAAGAGGCGTGCAGGACACGGACACAAGGAGAGCAGTGAACAACACGAACGCCGACTAACAACCGATGCACAGCACAGAGGCGAAAAAGAAAGAAGACACACAGCTTATCTGCGCATGCTCGGAATGGTAGCGCCACCTGTCAATCGGTTACACGTGCCTGTCTTCGCGATAGACAGCTCCTAAGGCTTCGATATCCTCTCTGTTTAAGCTAATCGACGGCTGACTCACGCATGCACTTCCACTAATACTGATATGCCAGGCCTCAACCAATAAACGCGTATCTTCGTTCTTATGCCTGTACAGGATCTCGGTTTCGTCCAACTCGGGCATGCAGCTACAGACCTGGCAGTGCAAGGATAGATTGGACGGCGTCCCACTTGATAGCGACCTTCTGTGTTCAATTAGTCTTTGATTAATACAACGCGCAGTTTGCCCTACATAAAAACGTCCGCAGCGAAAAGGAATCTTATAAACCACACCCATGCGACAGTCGGTGAAATTGTTCTTGGCTAGGTGCTTAACCGGACAGATATCCGTTCGTTTCTTACCTTCCATCTGCTCATTTCTTCTATGCACTGCAGCACAAACCCTTCCTAACTTATTGGGAGCCGTAAACACAACATTAACCCCATATTTACTTCCCACTTTCTTAAGCCTGTGCGAAACTGCGTGGATATACGGAATACTCACGACCTTTTTCTTGTTAATGTTACTCTCTGCTACAGCTTTTGTTCCGGTCGAAATCGGCTTATTAAGACGCTCAGCTACTGTGGCTATGGCTAGTCTAGGGTAACCTGCATCTAAGAGGCGCTCGACCTGCGCATTAAAGCTAATGGTCAAACGGTGCACGCACGACTTCGATAGAGCTGACTTTAAACAGGACAAGGCTATTCCGTTTTTTACTACTTTCGAATGCTTGGAGTCAAAGTTTAACAACGGCTTGGATGCTCTAGTGGAATACTGCCAACACACGTTATTCTGCTCAAATGACAACGAGATATCTAAAAATTGTTTTCTGTTACCATCTCGCTCAACTTTCTGTCCTTTTGAGCTTCATTTCTAGTACCCTGAGCCCTTTTCCGTGTTCTCCTACTTATCTGCGCAATCCTGCTTCTTTAGCCTCTTTAATTGCTATATGTATGTTTCGCGCTAGAAGTATGTCGTGGTTCAAACGCAATAATATCATTCCGATGGAAATTCAGGTGTTTTGCGGTTTTCTTCTTCCTTCTACGGGACACGCGAACAGAATTTGCGCGATTATTTCAGCCGAAGCATGGCGGCAAGTCAGATTTTATCGCCAGTGTTTAGAAGCCAGCTGCGCCACCCGGGGAGACCGTCAAAGGAACCGCACTTGCGCCAATTGGTTGAGAGTTTCCGAGCAGCACGCGGATTTTTTGTGGAGGACGAAGCTACCGGATCTACTGCAAAGTAAGAGGAATTCTTTTTCTACTAAATCGCCGTCGGAAAAGGTAATGATTCTCGGAGACGCTGTTTTGGACGAGAACCACAAGAAAATTCTAGCATTAAGCCCTACGTACTGTTTTCATCCTAACCTAAAAGAAGTTGACGTTTTAAGCTTACCTCGATCTATAACTAAGGTTATTCCGGAAGTTGAACAGTCTCGATGTATTTCAGATTGCTTCGCCAGCATCAAGCATTCGAATGATCTCGTTAAGGCCTCTGACCCTATCCGACCGGTTGTAAATTACTGTGTGGAACATAAGCTTCGACCTGTTTTATCTGATAAGGAAGGTTGTTTTGTAATAATGCCGAATAGCACTTTTTATGATAAAGCCTCAGCAGCTGTTGAAAAGAATTTTAGACCTGTGAAACTGAAACCTTCTGTAGTAAAACAATGAGCTGTCGATCTCCTGTTGAAACATAATCTAGATAAGGTAGCTTCCAGTGTCAAAAAGGCTAAACAGCTCACTTTAGAATTATTTTTCTCGGCGAAAACCCATAAGCCAGAAATTCCGTTTCGCTCGATTGTATCAGAGTCAGGGACTTGGCAAGTTTGTGTAGCTAGCTATTTGCAGAAGTGCTTAACATCCTTAAGTTTTTCTGACCCCTTCCGTGTACGTAATTCTCAGGCTCTAGTTCAGTTGTTAACAGAGGAAAATCCCGGCCACTGCACAGTGTTTAGCATCGATGTAGAAGATTTGTATTACTCGTTGCCGCATGAAGGTTTACTAAATTGCGTGAAAGAATGTATTCAAGAACAAGGGCAGGAGTCCGGTTTCATAGATAGATGCGGAGTTTCCACAGGTACCTTTCTAGAAATTCTTTCCATGTAATTAACGTCAACATTAGTTGGATACAGGGAAGGCGTGTTTGCGCAGAAATCAGGGAATTGTATAGGTTCAAAGGTAGCCCCTATTCTAAGTGATCTATACTTGAGCAAGTTTGACATGCTGTTCAAAAGAGGCCTTAGGGGACCGCATTATTAGGTTATTTCGGTATGCGGACGATACTTGGTATTTTGTAGTAAGGATGATTTTGAATCCGTCGTCACCTATGTAAGCGATCAATTTAAACTTAATGGAGATGGTCTAAGGTTTACGAAAGAACTACCGGAGAGAAACGTAATACAATTTTTAGATATCTCGTTGTCATTTGAGCAGAATCACGTGTGTTGGCAGTATTCCCCTAGAGCATCTAAGACGTTGTTAAACTTTGACTCCAAGCATTCGAAAGTAGTAAAAAACGGAATAGCCTTGTCCTGTTTAAAGTCAGCCCTATCGAAGTCGTGCGTGCACCGTTTGACCATTAGCTTTAATGCGCAGGTCGAGCGCCTCTTAGATGCAGGTTACCATAGACTAGCCATAGCCACAGTAGCTGAGCGTCTTAATAAGTCGATTTCGACCGGAACAAAAGCTGTAGCAGAGAGTAACATTAACAAGAAAAAGGTCGTGAGTATTCCGTATATCCACGCAGTCTCGCACAGGCTTAAGAAAGTGGGAAGTAAATATGGGGTTAATGTTGTGTTTACGGCTCCCAATAAGTTAGGAAGGGTTTGTGCTGCAGTGCATAGAAGAATTGAGCAGAAGGAAGGTAAGAAGCGAACGGATATCTGTCCGGTTAAGCACCTAGCCAAGAACAATTTCACCGACTGTCGCATGGGTGTGGTTTATAAGATTCCTTTTAGCTGCGGACTTTTTTATGTAGGGCAAACTGCGCGTTGTATTAATCAAAGACTAATTGAACGCAGAAGCTCGCTATCAGGTGGGACGCCGTCCAATCTATCCTTGCACTGCGAGTTCTGTAGCTGCATGCCCGAGTTAGACAAAACCGAGATCCTGTACAGGCATAAGAACGAAGATACGCCTTTATTGGTTGAGGCCTGGCATATCAGTATTAGTGGAAGTGCATGCGTGAGTCAGCCGTCGATTAGCTTAAACAGAGAGGAGATAGAAGCCTTAGGAGCTGTCTATCGCGAAGACCGGCACGTGTAACCGATTGACAGGTGGCGCTACCATTCCGAGCATGCGCAGATAAGCTGTGTGTCTTCTTTCTTTTTCGCCTCTGTGCTGTGCAGCAGTTGTTAGTCGGCGTTCGTGTTGTTCACTGCTCTCCCTGTGTCCGTGTCCTGCACGCCTCTTCTTTTGATTATGGACTGTTACCAACTCGCTCAACTTTCTGTCCATTTGAGCTATAATCGGAATTCGCACGGATTCGCACGGCTAGCGCCCGTCCTGTTTATGTGTCCTCTCTTGAATGCGCGCATTTTTTTTTTTGCGCTACAAAAATTAATGTCAGGGATTCGCCTAGCTGCTCACTAAATGTCGTGCGGCTTGCAAGCAGTGCTTTGAGCCGCGCTACATCATAAGTGGCTACGGGCGCACGACAAAGAGTGAAGAAGTACCATACCCGCGAGGAAAGCATACGCTCGTTCCGTCGGCAGTCTCTTCGATATCCAGAGCATTGATCCTCATATGAGTCCACATGCTCTCGAGTGTTTCATGAGAAACCTAAGTACAAATAACTTTATCACAGCATTTAGTGACGACTGAGTTTAATTGTGCCAGTTTTGCGCAGGATCATAATGCTGAAAAGGTTATCTTCTTTCAACAGCGTGCTTTCACGGTTATTGTGCTTCGCTTATGCAAGCTCCTAATGCTTAAAATACCAGGATGCCGAGCCAGGGAGCCGAGCCGAAGGAGCGCGTTTACCTCCGAGGCACGAACTCTGCGCATAAGGGGTTATCCTAAGTATATTAAAAAGCGCAGTTGCGTATATAGCTCGTCTGTTATTCTCCCTAAATTGTCTATAACCAGTTCTCCTTTTCTCTCGACAGCTTTTATTGCGCTGCTTTCCAAATCCTCCATTGGCGTAATGTCATTGCAAGCCAGCAAACGCTTGTTTATGGCAATGTTTTGTATTATCAATTTAGTTGTTTTATCTAGAAAGTGTCAAAAGTGTGGCCAGGATCGGTGGTGGAGTTCTACGCTTTGCGAAATTCAGTGTTTACGTGCATATATGTATATACACTTGCACAAGTACGACCAGTAAAGTCATACGTCCCCACCCCGCCCCATTAACAATATGCGTGCAATGCCCCTTACAACGGCCGCTACGCTATTTGTACGCGGTGCATCTCTCGTCCAAATATATGTTAGACTTGAGATATCTTTGAGACCTCATAATGTCGAAAAATCCAAGTTTACACAGCGCATTTGTAAAGAGACACGCCATACACAACTTCGCCAACGCTAAACGTTCGGCTCAGGGCTACCGAGAATTTTTTTTTTTGGGGGGGGGGGGGGGTGCAGAATGGGTTTTGTCAATTGGTGGTCGCTGTGAGAGCGCGCAAATATTTTAGTATCCCCTAAAAAGTTAGAGCATGAAAAAATGTCGGGGCGGGGGGAGGCGTCACATTCCCTCAACCCCCCCCCCCCCCGTCCTACTTACGGCCCCCTGGACCGGCGTGCTTTCGACAGGATATTTTCATTTGTTCAGCACACAGCTTTCTGAGCACAGCTAACTTCCACTAGATCGGCTCAGTTACTCTGAATAAACTAAACGGCGAACCAACGCAAGGGAGACTGAATTAAGACAGAAGAAATCAGAGTAAGGGACACCCTTCCTGTTTCTTTTTCCTCTTCTTTCTTCTGGTGGTTGTTCGGCGTCTATTAATTCACAGTAGTGTACCAACTAGCCCAGCAACGAGTTCGGCTCAATTACACCGAGATTGGGGATCTTCACTATGAAAATCAGCCCGTTTTCATTTTCTGCATTTTGCGTACCTTCCAGCAGTCGCTTCGGCAGCAAGAACTAATTTGCAGTATCTGTCAAAGATATTTAAGAAGCAAGCATCCCTTAAAAGCTTCGAAGTTTCATCCAACAAGGCTTACGACAACAAGTGATAGACTTAATAACGACGGACACACAACGAAAGCCGCGTCAAAAATAGCGCTATTCGCAACTTTCACAGAGGGTGGCGACGCCATGCGGCAGCCGTCGGAACCCGTCATTGGGGGATGCCCACTTTCAGTCAGCTTTGTTGTGCAGTATGCGTGCGCGTTGTTTTCAATCGTGGTGGTATTTCTTTCTTTTTTTTTTACGATGGCTGTTCTTGCCCTTGTAGTTTGGGCAGAAGCTGCGAGTCGTAGCACCTTCTTTTTACCGCATTATTTGCTCAATATGAGCAGGTACAACAGTCACAAAACATGCTGTGTGCCGCAGTGCACAGAGCGTGCAGTCAAAGGTGAGGTAAGCCTGCACTCGTTTTCTTGTGACAAACGAATGAAGGAGTATGTGGGTGTTGAGTCTGCGGATTGGGAAGCCAGTTTCCCTCCCCCCAAATTGCTCTTGCCAGCTCCCTCTAAAGCGACTTGGGCGGAACTCATCAGAGCCCCGAACTAGGGAAGCAGCTATAGCTACCGTTGCCTGGACCGAAAGGGTCGCTTCCAGAGTGGAGCAACCTGAGGCACAGGAGCAGAGATTTTTCACTTCTATGATAAAGTTGTTACCAGCACCTCGAGTACGAAAGTGATGGGGGTGTGCAGCGAACATTTTAAGCCCGAATATTTCTTCTGGGGTTCAACTGGTAAGTTAATGTTCTGTACTCCATACTAGTACAGGAATTACGGCAGAGTTTTTGACCACATCGCGGTTCAAGCTCTTAAAAGCACGAGTAATTGCTATCTTGTAGTAGTGTGCCTCTCTCAATGAGCGACCAGCAGCAGCAGCACCTGCATAGCGCTCTTTTACTGCATGATCCACATCGATGTCCGCTGCCGGCTCTGACGAAACACCAGATCGCGTGCTTTTACCAGCCTGAAAAACATATCTGCTACAGGCAGCCCTAGGTTAGAGGGGACGGATATATTTTGGCAGCTTCGAATTTTTTAACATTCTTGAAAACACCTCTGCTCTGACGATTTATACAGTTCTCCTCTATCAAAATGCTACCGCCATGGCCGGCACCAAATCCGTGAAGTTGCGCTCAATGCGCGAACGAGAGAACAGGGACACCAGGGAAAAGGGTTTGATTGCAGCGCTTGATTGTATCGTGGTTACAAGGATTAAAGAAAAAAAAAGTCAGGCTGTCCAAGCGCCGTTTTATTGCGACACTTGTGGAGGCACAAGTGCCTTGAGCTCGTCCTCTCGGGCGAAATATTCGGGAGCGAAAGGGAAGAGAGGGAGGGGGTAAACAAGCAGAAATAATGATAATTGCAGGAGCTTTAGGTGCTAAAACCACGATTTCAGCAGACCCGCCGAAGTGGAAGGCGCCGGAGTTTTGACAGCTACGGGTCTTCAACATGCACTGAGAATGCAGAGTACACGGACCTCTAGCATTTTCATCTTCTTTGAAAATGCGGCTGGTATCGAACCCACATCCGATACAGCAGCTGCGCAGTATACACACTGCCACAGTAGCAAACGCAAACGAGGCTGTGCATTCTTTCAAACCGCAGCAGATGATGTGCCCTGCCTCCAGAACTTCTTCACCAACACACCAAACACACGTTTCTGAACTTTCAATGTGAGACATAGTACACCCGAGAGTCAGTGGCTTCTTAAAGCCATGACAACACGGCGGCCGGCCTGAAAGGGGATGCGCTTCAAATCGACGTGCGCACTCTCCGGCGGCCGCTACGCGACGCGATCCCCCAAACGACAGCCATATTGAACCTCCAGTAGCGCCACCTATAGGCGGTGAAAGTTGCGGTATCGCGCGGCGCCGCGCGCCTTCGGTAGTAAGCGGCGGCGCTATCGTCGCTCGCTAAAGCTTTCGAGCGCGTCTGCTTTTGGCGCGAACGTGTCGTGGCCGGTGTGAGCGGGTAGTTTCGAGTTCTGAGCACGGTTAACGCGTCCATGGGACCTAAGCAGCGCCTGAAGTGCTGCTACGTGCCGGGGTGCATGACTGGATATGCACGGACCGAAAATGGGGAAAAACTTTCTCTGTTTAAAGCACCTGCCGACCTTGAAAGAAGACGACAGTGGGAAAGAAACTTGCACAGGGCGGACAAGCCACTCACCGAAGACTGTGCGGTTAGCGAGCTTCATTTCGAGCCGCGCTACGTCATCAGGGACTACGTGCACATTGTCGACGGCGCAGAAGTCCGAATCCCGCGAGGTAGGCCCATGCTCGATCTGGAGGCAATACCTACGCTATTGCCGAATCTTCCTCAATATTTGAGCAAGCGCGTTCCTCCTGAAAGGCGGCGTCAGAAAAACAAAAGAGATCAGTCGGCTGGGCCAAGGAAGAAGCAGCGCTTGACCAACATCGACGAACAGGTTGTTGGGGACGAACCTTCTAACAGCAACGACACCCATGCCCTCTTATCCGTCGCAGACTTGAAGCAGCTCAAGCCACCCAATAACTACTGGACACTCCATGAACTTCGCGACGAAGAAGAGTGTGCTTTACCTCGTGCTCGTTGAACTCCGTCACTGGAGAAGTGAATGTCGAAAAAGCGGTGTTCTTTACCGTTGACAGCGCCAGTGGAGCAACCTCAAGGACGTTTGTGTTGGGTAAACTCGTGGCACATGCGGCTGTACCAACAATGAATACCGCAACTGAGATACTGCTGCAGGCACACGAAATGCATATATGCAAAGGCGCTGCGGCGAGCGACGAAGATTACTTGCTGAGCAACCTCACAGAGCACCTAGAACGTCAAATAAATTAAAAGAAACACAAATTTTGTATAGCACCAGGTACCATGGCAGATCAACAAAGGAAGGAATGCCCTGCGTCAACTGCAAGTACCAGAGGAAAGCGTTGCCTGCCCGACAGTCGCGGCTGAGGAGGCACCAAAGGACACCGAAACGCCCTTGTTTGATGGCTTCGCGAGACCTCAAGGTAAGCAAACTCAAGAACAAGCGTCTCGAAGCTAGACTGAGCACGCTCTCCCAGAAATTAAAGAAAGCCAAAAAAAGAATGTGGTGCAATAGCCGAGGAAATGCTCGCCGAAAAGATTAAGTCGCTTTCTCCAAAGCAACAACTTGCCGTACGCCAGTGCTTAGAAGCGTCCAAGAGGAAAAGTGCGCATGGGATGCTGTATGACAAAGAGTGGCTCCTCGAGTGCATCCTCTTGAGAACCAGGAGCCCTAAGCTGTATCAGCACATGCGGCAACAACAGATACTAGCATTACCCAGCGAGTCGACTCTTAGGAAATACACGGCTCAGTACCGAAGCAGCTATGGATTTAACGAAAAAGTTCTTGGTGCACTGAAGAAAAAGGTGGGCCAAATGGATCAGTTCAAGCGGCACGGAGGGATAGTTATCGATGAAATGAAGCTCTCCGAACATCTCTCAGTCACCACTGGTGCAAAAATTAAAGGTTTTTTTGGACCTGGGCCCCTACACGCCCGAGGAGCAAAAAACCTTGCCGTGCAACCACGGCCTAGTGGTTATGTTCGTGCCCTTGGTAGGCAAATGGACGCAAGTTCTTGGAGCTTTCGCCAGTAACGAAAATGTCAAAGGTGAGCTCCTAGCCAAAATCGTGCTTGAAGCCACTATTCTCGCGGAGAAGGCGGGTCTTTTTGTGGACTACGTAACCTGTGACGCGGCTTCGTGGAACAGAAAAATGTGGCGCGTCTACAACATACGTGCATCGCTAAAAGAAGTTGTCTGCAAAAAGACGCACCCAGTCAACTCAAACCGGTTTCTTTATTTTTTTCTGACTTTCCCCATCTGGTTAAAAATATTCGGAACAGGCTACTCCAAACCACTTTCGACACGACAGAGGGACGTGTGTGTATGGAATTTGTCAGAGAGGCCTTCGCTATTGATAGCCATGCTGCGACACTGAAGGCCATGCCAGGCATAACTTGCGTTCACATCTCGCCGAACAATTTTGAAAAAATGAGAGCTAATTACGCTTTTCAACTGTTTGGCCAAGGACCTTTGCAGGCCTTCTTTATCGCACACAACTTGAAAGGAAATGCGGCAGTATAGACGCTACACAGAAATTCTTTTCGAGAATGAAAGATCTGATCAGCATCATGACGGCCCGCTTCGCATCAGAAGCATTAAGACCTGCTTCACATGGTATAAAGAAGATTGAAGATACGTTAACATTTTTGGAAAAATGGGAACGCCACGCCGATAAAAAACATTTTCTCAGTGAATCTACTGCAGAAGGCTTGAGGGTTACCCTCACAAGTACCCTAGAACTACTTCGGTACCTGAACCAAGACGTCGGCTTCAGCTATCACGGCTCAGTCAGGACAAGGTGGAAAGTTTATTTGGAGTAGTCAGGCTATCATCCGGTTGCAACACGCATCCCACGCCTCAGCAGTTCTTACTAACTGTTAACTGTCTGTCGTACTACAACTTGGCGAGCAGTGTCGTAGGCAGCAACGTAGACAAGGACCTAATCACATCCTTGCTAAGCACCGGAGAGCTAGAGGAAGAAACACAAAAGGAAGGCTTCTTCAGTGTTTGCAAGGCGCACGTTGAAGCAGAGTTACCGTCGACCTCAACATCACCGCGCGAAGTTGAAGACCACAGGTACCACGTGCAACGAAGCGATTCGAGGCTGATCTACTACGTGTGCGGTTATGTGGCAAAAAAGTGCGTGCTCCCAAGTGGTTGTTCCGCGTGCATTAGTCTTCTTTTGCTTACAGCGGAACAAGGCCGTCGTCTAGCAGCTTCAGCATTGGTGCTACACAATGACCGAGGTGGCTTACTGTATCCTGCGATAGATCTCTTTCGCTTCATCACGCGACTGGAAGAGGTGTTCACGGGGTGTTTTTCTACGCGGAAAGTCCACCGCGAAAGTGTCCTTGACATTCTCCACATGATCCATCGAGCTTCACCGATAAAGATTGGTTGCTCTGAGCACACGGAGGTCCTCACACCGCGGGTTATCAGCTTTTATCTGACAATGAGGCTCCACTTTTTTGTCAAAGGACTGAATAAATCGAAGCTGCAGGCCAAGCGGAATTCTGCCAAGCACTTGAAACTCAGCAGGCTTCATTAGTTTCTATGCTGAACTACCAGCTTGCATGCATGTGTTCGTGATTACCCGAGCACAAATCGCCCCTTGCAAATATTGAAATGCTGACATTGTTTTGCTTCTGTGCCTGTGTTGCGCCGTTTTTGAACAACTTCTGTACCTGTGCTGCACCATTTCTGAAGTGAAGTTATTAAATGCGAAGCATTTCTTAGCGAACTTCGGCGAGTTTGAGCGTATCTATCTATCTATCTATCTATCTATCTATCTATCTATCTATCTATCTATCTATCTATCTATCTATCTATCTATCTATCTATCTATCTATCTATCTATCTATCTATCTATCTATCTAGCCGCCTACGATTTTCTGCTCTCCTGGCCGTTTCGCTAATCGGATGTTTCCGAAAATTGGTATGCCACATCATGACTACATGACGAACACAAATGACAGGTCATAACATCAAAATCATGACATGCATGTCATGAGCGACATGATTTACATGCCACGGTCTTGGTGCTCTCCTGGCCGTTTCGCTAATCGGATGTTTACGAAAACTGGTATGCCACATCATGATTACAAGACGAACATAAATGACAGGTCATAACATGAAAATCATGATATGCATGTCATGAGCGGCATGATTTACATGCCACGGTCCTGGTGCTCTCCTGGCCGTTACGCTAATCGGATGTTTACGAATATTGGTATGCCACATCATGACTACATGACGAACATAAATGACGGGTCATAACATGACAATCACGACATGAATGTCATGAGCGGCATGATTTACATGCCATGGTCTTGGTGCTCTCCTGGCCGTTTCGCTAATCGGATGTTTACGAATATTGGTATGCCACATCATGACTACATGACGAACACAAATGACAGGTCATAACATGAAAATCATGATATGCATGTCATGAGCGGCATGATTTACATGCCACGGTCTTAGGGCTCTCCTGGCCGTTTCGCTAATGGGATGTATGCGAAAATTGGTATGGCACAACATGACTGCCTGACGAACGTAAATGGCAGGTCATAACATGAAAATCATGACATGCGTGTCATGAGCGGCATGATTTACATGTCACAGTCTTGGTGCTCTCCTGGTCATCTCGTTAATGGGGTGTATACAAAAATTGGTATGGCACAATATGACTGCACGGCGAACATAAATGACAGGTCATACCATGAAAATCATGACATGCATGTCATGAATGACATGGTTTGCATGTCACGGGTTTCGTTAATGGGGTATACGCAAATTGGCATGCCACAACATGACTGCATCACAAACATAAATGACAGATCGTAACACGAAAATCATGACATATGCATGTCATGAGTGACATGATATACATGCGACGGTCTTGGTGCTCTCCTGGCCGTTTCGTTTATGAGATGTATACGGAAATTGGTATGCCACCACATGACTGCATGGCGAACATGACTGACAGGTCACAACATGACAATCATGATATGCATGTCATGGGCGACATGATTTACACGCCACGCGTTTCGTTAACGGCATGTATACGAAAATTGGCATACCACGAGATGACTGAATCATGAACGTAAACGACAGATCATAACATGAGAATCATGACATGCATGTCATGAGCGACATGATTTACATGCCACGGTCTTTGTGCTCTCTTTGCCGTTTCATTAGTGGGATGTATAGGAAAATTGGTATGCAACAATATGACTGCATGACGAACATAAATGACAGGTCATAACATGAAAGGCATAACATGCATGTCATGGGCGGCATGATTTACATGCGAGGCGTTTCGTTAATGGGATGTATACCAAAATTGCTATGGCACAACACGACAGCATGACAAACGTAAATGACAGGTCATAACATTAGAATCATGACACGCGTGTCATGACCGGCATGATTTACATGCCATGGTCCTGGCGCTATGCTGCCCATTCGTTAATGGGATGTATGGGCTCCGTCTACTGACCAGAGGGCGCTACGTAGCTCTCGTCGGACGGCTCAGTCGCGCACGGTGGAAACCGAGGCGACAGCGACGCGCGCGTTTCTTCGCTGCTTTGCGGGCGTGCGCGAACCACACGAACGCTCGCGGCGTTGCCCTTTGGAACAGTTTGTCGCAGGTTTGCAGCGCGCGTCTCAAAGAAAATAAAACGAAAGAAGGTGGGACGGGCGGTCACTGCTGCGTTGGAGACGCGCATCGCGTTCGCGTATTTCCCTGTCACAGTCTGCCCAATTTTGCTTCTTCTCTCCGCCAGGCAGTGCATTCTGGCGCTGATGTCGCACATGGAAAACTCGACTGCACGGAGCCTATATGAAAATTGGTTTGGCACAACAGGACTGCATGACGATCATAAATCACAGGTCATAACATGAAAATCGTGACATGCATGTCATTAGCGGCATGATCTACATGCCACTCGCTTCTTTAAAGGGATGGATACCAAAACTGCTATGGAACAACACGACTGCATGACGAACGTAAATGACAAGTCATAACGTGAGAATCATGACATACGTTTATGAGCGGCATGGTTTACATGCCACAGTCATGGTGCTCTTGCGGCCGTTTCGTTAACTCCATATGTACTAAACTCGGTATAGCGAGACAACATTGCAAATCCATTTTACGTTCCTTATGCGTGCTTCGCATTTCCTTGATTCCCACTGCACGTGGGATCTGCCAATTTTTCCGCGTGTTATGTGCCTCCGGTTACTGTGCTTAGGTTGTGCGACATCCACAGGGCCACAGTTCTTTTCTGCGCGGGAGCCGAGCCGAAGGCACCTGGAGATCGAGATCATCACCTCCTGGCACGAACAGCATGAGCTGTGCACAGAACCATACAGAGCGCAGATGCGTAGCCCATCTGAGCAGGAGCCATTGGAAGTGGTTTACATT
>JABSTT010005397.1:0-15977 GCA_013339685.2 Hyalomma asiaticum
AACGCGCCGAGGGCGAGCGCGAGCCTCCCGGCGCGCGAGCTATCGAGCGCAATCCTAGAACGAGGTGTTTACGACTACAATGCGAACGACCCGCGCCATAAGGAGCTTCGCCCCTAAAAATGCGAACCGCTGCCAGTTTGACGACGCCGTCTCGGCGGCTCGCGAGTGTGGCATAGCACCAATCCTCGGTCGCTGATTGGTCACATCGCCGCCGGCGGCCGGCAACGGCCGCCGGTTGCCGGACAATTTGGGTCTCGGCACCAAATTCTCTGGCAAGCTCTGCGCCGAGGAATACTTGCCGTTTTTGAGGACTCTTCGATCTGCTGTCTTGTTGAGAGAGCTCGCGCGCCGGGAGGAACGCGCCGAGGGCGAGCGCGAGCCTCCCGGCGCGCGAGCTATCGAGCGCAATCCTAGAACGGGTGGTTACGTACTACAAGGACGAACGACCCACGCCATAAGGAGCTTCGCCCCTAAAAAAACATGCTTGTGCTGGATCGCAGGACAGTGACAGCGTAAGCTGGAGGAGCGACCTTCTTCGAGGCCATTGTAGATGCTTGGGGATCTGCAATTGATCGGGTCATCAAGTATATCGAAGAGCCGTGTCAGGTTTGCTGTCTGAGCTGCGCATGTCGCCTGTCGCGTGACGCATGGCACGATAGGCCTCCCAAGCTGGACAGAGGGCGCTGCGGCGCGTTTTCGAAAAGCGCCGTTTCGGCAGCTGGTGCGATTTGCGGTCGCTTCCCTCTCTGCTCTCGCCCTTCCCCTGTGATCGCGCCCGCTTTTTGCGCGTGCTACCCTCACGTTCATCGACGGCATCGGACTCGCCCTTTCGCCATCGAAAACCGAAGCCCTCGTGCCCCACCCTCGAGCAGCTTCTCGCCCCACCCTGCCGTGTTCACAGCTCCGCGACGATCTTCTGGCGAAACTCCGTCCGCTACATCGGTTTGACAATCGATAACCGGTTTCAGTGGACACCCGAGGTATGACGCGCTCGCCAATCCTCTGGGTGTGTCGTCCCCAGGATTGCGGCCCACGCGCCTCGCGAAACCGCTCGCGTTGTGTGGCCTATGCCGGTGGCGCGGCAACGCGTAACTGAATGGTAGTGAAACTTCAAAGATTAATAACTCGTCAGGTGTAGAAGCTATCAGTTTGCTCTCTTGTGTATTCGTTAAGAACCTTATAATGTTTGCTTAGGTCGAGTTTCATCCGCGTAGATCAAGTATTTCGTTTCCCGAGGCGATTAAATACGACACAATGGAGCCTACGAGGAAACTAAAATATGCACCACTTGGCTGTACTTTTAAATGCGGAGCATTTCTTAGTCGCACGATGTCGCGCTTCGGCGGCGCCGTCCACACCCCCACGCATGCTCCGCTCGTCTCGCTCCGGCCCACCGGGCGTTCAGCAAGCCGAGCATGCGCAGTGGGGGTGCGGACTCTCCCCCGTACTTCTCTCCCTCGAACGCGGCGGTAGGTATATAAGCGGCGGAGCGCGCGTTCGGAATTCAGTCAAGGGCACCTTTGGGACCTCCCCCCGTACTCCTCTACCTCGAACGCGGGCGGTGTGTATATAAGCGGCGGAGCGCGCGTTCGGAATTCAATCCATCCCTCGGGCAGCGCGACGCTTCTGCGAAACGGCAACGCCGAACTGCGGATTCCGAACGTTGTGCACGAGAAGCAGCGGCGAAACGTGAGCAGCGAGCTTTAAGACCCCAAGTACGTGAGCGAGAAGCGGCGTGCAAACGTCAACGAGACGCGGCTCCGGACGCTGTTCGTGGACGCAAGCGCCCACCTTGGTGCCGTCCAATACAACGACGGCACTAACCAATAAAGACACACTTTACACTCCTTGCCTTCGCTTCTCCTTCATTCAATAAATAAGAATAATAAAGACGAAATAACAATTAAGCATTCCCAAACCATACCCAATTACGCAACATTCACGCGATACCCCTACCACTCTGCGAAGCATCTACTCGAGTTCCCCCCCGCGGGAAGATGCGGGCGGCACTTTTTTGGAGGTCGTGCGAACGCCATCTTGTGTGTCCACCCGCGTGCCCCGCGCATGGCGTCTGCTCGAGCTCACGTGATCACGCTTGAATCTGCACGACAGCGCTGCATGTTTTGGGATGCCGCAAAAGCACCTACACCAACGCAAAGAAAGAGTTTTCGCTTCCGCGGGGAAAGCTAAATGCCAAAACGTCGAGAGAGTGGCTCCAGCGTATCGGACGGCTATGACGCACTCGCGCCGAGGCAACGGCGCAGAAGCCGGAGACCAAATGCGGGGACGATGGCCGCCGAAGACGGTTCCCGCGACACCGAGCGCAAGCTGTCGGGATGAAGCTGGCCTTCCTAGCGCTACGTACTGCTATAGTGCCTAGAATATTGTCGCGAAGACCGCGTTGCGTAGAATGTTTTCTTGTTTTTTTTCTTTTTCGACTGCTTTCTAGAAGGGCTCCAGCAAACGAGCCGTGCACCGCAGGGAGTCTTCTTGACGACGTAGTACAGAGAACGAAGACCACGTGTGTGCGCCGCGGCCAGTTTCTGGAATGTGTTGTTTGTATTAGTTTTGTAGCAAAGCCGGATGCACGCGATCACGAGGGCTCGCGTTGAGCATCGTTAACTTCGGCCTGCCTGATTGGTCCGCGTTGCCATGGATGTTGAGGGGTACTATTTAAGCGGCGACACTGGCCTTTTTTGGTAGAGCGGACTAGGGGACCATGACGCTCGACATCACCGGGGGGCAGTCCGGCAGGCCGACGGGGTATGATACCATTTTCTATAAGTTGTATAATTTTTGCTCTGTGTGTTTTCCAACTTCAAGATGTCTTAGCTAAATAAACCCCCCAATGAGTGCTCTCCCAATTCACGGTGTCGACTCATCGCTTGCCTGCGCGGAGTGGCTCCCACGCCTCTTCGTCTCCCTGCCCTTCCGATGCGTCTAACATTAACGGCCCCGATGTTTAGCTACAAAGTGGTGGAGGTTGCTCGGTAGCGATATTCCCGCTCTAATATTATGCCCCGAGTCAACAAGCATCAGGAAACTACTTCTATCAAGAAACTACAACAAACATCCATGATCACGGTAATATAGGCGCAAGAACAACATTCACATTGACACGAGGAGACAGGACAAGCGCTCACTTTCATCTACCTTTATTTTTGGCTACGCCGACAAATATATACACGTACCACACGTATGCTCCATCAGTCAAGCACATCGCCACCGTCATCCGACATCACATATCATTACACACATCCGTCTAGATATTTTATCTCTCCTTTTCTAAGATTAACAGATGTTTCGCTAATGCATTCTTTGCCCTTCTTGAAAATAAAATATGCTTCTAACAGTTCACGTGCCGTCTGTTCCCTTCCCCTACCAAGAATTTTCGTTTCTTTCCAGCTTGGCTCGCAATCACTACATTTTGCACAGTGTTCTGCCATATTACTTCCACCGTTCTTAACAGTCCGTGCGTGTTCAATGACCGGCAATGGAACACGCACGGCTGTTAAGAACGGTGGAAGTAATATGGCAGAGTCTCAGAGTTCCAAAATTTACTTACTGCCCACACAGACATGTTCGCAACGCCGCGCCACCGCAGCCGATCGCGGAGGCCACGGTTGTACGTATTAAAAAAAGTAGGTCTACTTAGTGTTGTGAGCGGGCCAGCTTGGCGGAAAGAGTTTGAGACACAGTCGGTAGATAGCGCAGCGCCCGTTGGCGCGCTTGTCCAGCAAGCGCGGGCTCCCGTGTGCAGCGTTTTCCAGTGATACCAAGAGTTATGGTTTGGGTATAAGCCTGTTGTGTTCGTTATTTCTCGTTCTGTCATATTCTGAAAGGAGTAGGCAATATGGGTACTGTGCTGGTACGTTAGCTTCCACACGCAATATGGTAAGGGGGCCGCTATTACTGCGAAATTGCGTTTAAAACGTCGAAAGTAAGACGCCAGGCCAAGGAAGCTGCGTAATGTCTTTTGGTTCGATGCTATCGGGAACTGAAGTACAGCAGTTATCTTTTCAGGGCCTGGTTGGATGCCAGCTTTGGAAACAACGTGGCCTAACAATCTGATGCTCTTGCTGGCGAATGTGCATTTCTATGTATTAAGCTGGAGGCCGGCGTTTGAAAGGCACTGCAGGACTTCGTCTAATCGTTTGAGGTGTTGGGCGAAGCTAGACGAAAAGAAGACGATGTCGTCCAAATAGCAGAGGCAGGTCTTCCATTTTAGGCCACGAAGAACAGTGTCAATCATGCGTTCAAAGGTGGCTGGAGCATTGCAGAGACCAAATGGCATTACATTAAATTCGTAAAGTACGTCCAGTGTGGCAAAAGCGGTTGTTTCCTTGTCAGCCTCATTCATGGCAATTTGCCAATATCCTGATTGTAGATCAAGGCTCGAAAAATACTCCGTTCCCTGTAGCTGCCTACGGGGCCAAGTGAAGCCGGCGGCGGCCATGTTACTAGAGCAAAAAGTACGCGGGCGCGCCATAGACGGCAATGTATTAAGATAGGCGCTCGACTTGTTTTGCAACCTCACGATAAAACATTGAGACAGAAACGAACTTTATGCTTATGCCAATTACCAACGGTGTTTTCTAGTTGAGAAAAAAATTTTCCCGCGTCCGTACTCAGCTGCAGGCGTCGAGGAAAACAAAAGAACACCGCTGGCTGAGAGGTTCTATGCAAATCGTACTTGCCGGCTTACTCTGTCTGTTAGTAGAAACTAGGTTTTGTGATGTGGTGATGCGATATAGCGCAAATATGCGGCATTGTGCGACTGCCAGCTGACGTGAAATGCATTCGTGCCCTTTATTTAAGCATGTATCCAACCGATTGAGTACAGCGCATGTTTTCTGCATGTTGCCTTAACTAACCGCGCACGCTCTATTTTCTTTTTTTTTTCGTATTTCACGTACATTTTTCCAAATGGTTCGTTGCTCTTAGCGTTTGCGAAGTCTTCTCAGATCCGCGTCTGTCAAGACCCGATGGGTGCGTTCGGAAAACTTTCTCATTTAGTTCTGACTGTAAACGTACATAGGAGATTTCTTACACGGGATACGCGCCGAAAAGCATGCACTTGAAGACAGAGGTTGGGTTGTTCGGTATCACTAGAGCAGAGGTGATCGAGCGGCTGTTTTAAGCTTTCCATCCACCCCTCCGAGCACCACATGTTCTCAGTCAGAAGGCTACGCACAGTATTTTTTTTCCTTCATTTTCGAACCAGTAGCACGGAGAAACACGCCATACGTACGTGCTCGCTGCATTTGCGCATTCGTCAACACGTACGCGTAACAAATCTGCGTCTATGCTCCGGAAAGATGCCCTTCCTCTAAAGTTCGCATACAAACACTGCAGTGACTATCCAATATGTGCATCAGACGTGTATTTTAGCAGAACACGAGCCCGTAGCAAATCCTGTATGCACGCATCTGAAAACGAAGCACTAGCAAGTATTTAAAGCTTACAGTTATCTTTCATACAGGCGTAGGGAGGTAATATATGGATGCGAATGTTTAAAATTGCCCTCTATTTAGCAAAATGCACTGAAAACGGGCAGCCGTACGTGAAGAAAGTGAGAAAAACCTACACGTGAAATGTCCTTCCAGGCTTCTTCTCAACGCGATTTGTGCAGCCGAAAGTGACGCGCGAAGTCACCGTTGCCTTCTCAGATATTTAGATGCTTAGGAAAAACAGGACACAGTGTTTAAACACCACGAAACAGCGTCGCGTTGTCTACGCGCTCCGCCGTCTGCGTGGTCGTCTGCTACTGTTTCCTTGAGCAAGATGGCGGCGACGGCTTCACTTTCGGCGGCACGCTTCCACTCCAGAAAAGTAATGTATAACCTCCTGGTCCGGCCCTACGCGCCGCAATTCACTTCTATTCCCTAGCGCATGGAACTGTTATTGTTCGTTTCCGTTTCAACTTGCGATATTAGTCGCGGTCGCAATCTAATGCCATGGTGCGAAAACCGGGCGAGGCCAGGATCGACTAGAATGCCTCGCGTGGTGCAGGGAGGAGAAGGAGCAACCAGGGCATCACCATATATCCGCGGTCTGGCTGGCGTGACAGCTATGACGTGTTCGTGATGAGGGCGGAGGACGTAGTCAGCATCGGTAGTCAAGTTTAGTGTGCTGGATGGGGACTCCGAAATAGGCGCAACATCTGTACCTGTGATGTGGACGACTTTCTCTTTGCACGAGATCACAGTGGATGCAGACTGCAAAATGTCCCAGCCTAGAATAAGTCCATAAGTACAAGTAGATAGAATAATCATCTCAATACGGTGAAGGATGCCTTCAATCAAGACGCGAGCCGTACATTGTCCGTCGGGAAGAATGAGTACGTTATTAGCGCCACGCAACACGGGTCCAAGATAAGGCGTTCTGACTTTGCAGAGTCGCGCGCACAAATCACGACGAATCACAGAAATAGCGGCGCCAGTGTCGAGAACAGCTTCCACAGGAATACCTTCAACAATTACAGAGAGCACGTTAGGCCGTCCGGGAGGTGTTTCCAATGATCATCGATAGGATGCAGTTTTCCCTCCAAAAACTGCAGTCCCAAGTTTTCCGAGTGTTGGTCGGCGAGGCGAGAGGGGAGGGGGCGAAGCGGGGATGCAGAGCGGCGGTAGGGCGAAGGATAACGCCGTCTTGCGGAATGGGATCCTGCGGGTGGGCGTAGGGACGCCGCGGGAGACGTGGAGCGGTGTTGCGTGAACGGGTACGGGTCTTTGTAGTAAGGATCAGGTCGACGAATCCGGTCTCGCTCGAACTTGGCATAGCGGCGTCTTTCGTCCTGTTGGCGGCGACGGCAGTAACGCGAGACGTGGCCGCGTATACCGCAGTAAAAGCAAACCGGACGGGGTGGACGCCATTGAGGATAGAAGGCGGAACTAGTGCTCTGGCGCTGACAGAGGCCCAAAGTTCTTCAATCATACCAGTTGCCAAACTGTGTTCCGAAATCTGGACAAGCCGACGGCCAAATTGGCGGAGGTTAACAGACTGTCGCCCCATCTGGGAGCCGTAACTGGAAACGCTACACTCACCGGATCTCGGAGGCGATGTTTATTGCATGAAAGTGGCGGCCACAAACGTTGGAGCACCGTAACAGTTGTTAATGGCTCTCTTATCACGCGGCTAAAGAGGGGCAGAAGAAAGCAGCGAGAGATAGAGACGCCTTACATTGCAATTCGCCTGCACTCGGATCGTCGACTTGCTCCATCCGGTTTTCGCTTGCAGACGACACGCTCTGCATTAAAGGCCTTCTGCTGCTGTGTTGACACATCGATGCTGTAGTCATGTGAACTGAATACCACTGGTGCGCGCTTTGTGCTGGATTCCCAATGACACATCGACATTCAGACGAAAAAAAGAATAATTATTCACCGATAATAATCCGCTGTTCGAAAAGCTTTCTTGTTCTTTCACCAGCGGCCTCGGCAGCCGAACAGACGATTCCCTGCTTCTTTCGCGAGAGCAGTCAGCACGGACAAAACACTTCGTGAACCTTAAGTGTTCGTGTAGAAGCGACGGCACAAGGTCAGTGAATTTTCTTGTTCTGGCGAAGACGCCAGGGACGCCAGAATCACGGCGAATTGACGGATTTTCTGTGTGCGCAACATCGTTTGCATAAGGCTCGCTTCATTGACGCGCCGGAGCTTCCTGCGCTCCATAACAGAAAACACACCAACATAGCATTTATTAGTTGGTTTCTGTGTCGACAGATGGCGCGACAATCTGCTAACCTGCATATACATGAGGTACACGAAAAGCCTTGGCAGCAAAGGGAAAAAGGAACGCAGCAATAATGAAGCACAGAGCGTTATGGGGACCCAATAGGTACGAGGTGCTTAGGGGTATGTGGAAAGGGTAATGGTACCGGGGCTTACATTTGGGAACTCAGTGGTGTGCATGAGGCCAGAGATACAACCAGGAATGGATGTGAATCAAAGAACTGTGGGACGCCTCGCGTTGGGTGCTCACGGGAAAACGACAAACGAGGCTGTAAAGGGCGATATGGGATGGGCGAGTTTCGAGGCAAGGGAAGCGCAGAGCAAAATAATGTTTGAAGAAAGGCTAAGTAATATGAAAGAGAGTAGGTGGGCAGTGAAGGTGTTCCGCTATTTATATAGAAAGAGCGTTGACACGCAGTGGAGAAAGAGAACTAGGAGGCTCACCAGTAAATATACGGCTGTAAGAGAACTGACAACAAAGAGCGTAAAGGGAAAAGTCAGAGAGGCGGAGAAGATTTACTGGAGGGCAGCGATGGAAAGAAAGCCGACTCTGAATAACTACCGAGAGGGCAAAAACGAAATAAAGAGGGAGGCATTTTATGATAATTCAAGAGGAAGCGCTTTATTGTTTGAAGCGAGATCGGGCTGCCTTGGAACGCGTATTTATAAAGCGAAATTCAGTAAAGAAGAAAAATGCACATGCTGTGAGGAAGATAGGGAAACGACGGAGCATGTTCTGATTGAATGCGGAAATATCCGCCCAGGTGTACGTTTGGGCACCACCCTACAGGAAGCCTTGGGTTTTAGGGCGAACAACGGGAAGCTGAACATAGCCGCGACTGAAATAAGTAAGAGACGGTTAGAATACTGGTGGCAGAAAACTAGAGAGAACGGACAAAAATAATTATAGAGAAAAATAAGGACCTTCTGCCATAAGGGGCAGGGAACTGGGCTATGAATTTCCGTTTTTTCTATAGTATGATCGATTTGATTGAAGTAAACTTAAAAGGCATGAGGAAAATTTAAAGAGAGAGAGAAAGAAAAAGTGCTTAAATCTTCTTACGAGCCTGGTGGCGCACATGTCACCGCCCCGCTACAAAGGGGACGCTCATAGCATCCATCCATCCATCCATCCATCCTCCGCAGTTTTGGCACTTGGCGTGTCCGGATTTTGATACATGGGGCCTATGGGGAGTTTGGTAACTGGTATGATTGAAGAACTGTGACAGAGGCCAAGTTACCGCAGGTAAGCTCGGCAGACCCATATGTGACTGCAGAGGGTGGTATAGCAGCAATGTCGGCGTATGTGGGCAGCGGGGCTGGTGCTGTAGCGACAGACGCTGTCGGTGTTGTCATGGCTGCCAACTCTCCTCTTTGACAATGTTGCGCAAATTGAACGTTGTAGATGGAATAGAAGCAACTCCGGATCGCCTCTGCTCTTGTTCTTGGAGCTCTTCGCGGATGATGCTGCGGACGAGAGCCCGCAAATCAGAATGAGGGAGAAGGCGCGGGTCGTTGTCTTGTTGCACGCGGAGGGACTGCAACTCGTCCAGCCGTTGACAGAACGAAGTAATGTCCTCAACTGTGGCTGGATGTTGAATAGCCAAGGCGTTGAATGCGGCCTAGCTAATTCCTCTTAGAATGTGTCGAACGCGTTCGGTTTCTGTCATCTCGCTGTTCGTATGGCAGCATAGAGCCAGGTGATTTTCCTGAGGAATTAAAAAAAGGCAAAGTAGTTCCAGTGTTCAAAAAGGTGACCGCACTCTAATCAATAACTATCGTCCGATAACTATTCTTCCTTTCTTTAGCAAAGTCATTGAAAAACTGCTGGTTACTCGACTGACAAATTATCTGAACAAGTTTAGTCTTTTGACACCTTATCAGTTTGGCTTCAGGCCGAACTTTTCTTCAGAACTCGCTCTAATCGAATTCACAGATTACCTTAAACATTCCATCGATATAGGCTTTTTTGCCGGGGCCGTATTTGTGGATCTTTCAAAAGCATTTGACACTATTAACCACGCCATCCTCTTTACTAAATTAGATTCTTATGGTATTTGTGGTCCGACACTAACGCTCATACGTAATTACCTGTTGAACAGGTCTCAGCTTGTTTTAGTCGGCGATTCTTATTCTAACTCGAATACCATAAATCAAGGTGTTCCTCAAGGCTCAATACTAGGACCTCTGCTTTTTTTATTGTACATTAATGACTTACCCAAATGTCTTAACTCATCTAGATGTATTCTATACGCCGATGACACCACCATATTTTCATCTGATAGTGATTTCGATAACTTACTTAGTGAATTAAATAAAGACGCTGCCAATATCGTACAGTGGTGCCGTAATAATCAACTCGTAATTAACCCACTTAAAACTAATTCATGTTATTTCACTCCCCACGTAAAACTCTACCATTCGTACCACACCTAACAATAGACGCGCATGTTATTCATCCCTCTGACGCAACCACGTTTCTTGGTGTTGCCATTGATTCTCACCTAAAGTTTGATAAGCACATTGCCACTATCTCGTCTAAAATTTCTTTTGGAATTCGCGTTCAGATTATAACCCGCCCATACTTTCCTTTGCACATTCTTCGCTCATTATACTTCGCCTTCATTCATAGTCACCTAACATACTGTTCTTCTTCCTGGGGAAACACCTATTCATCTGTCCAAGATTGCTCATCTTCAGAATAAAGCTTTAAGGATTATCACCTTTAGTCACTGGAAAGACTCCGCTACGCCTATCTACAGTAATCTCGGCATTCTCCCCATCCATCATTCCATAGCTTTGAAACTAGGTATGCTCATATTTCGCGCGCGTCAGCATGATATTGAATTAAGCAGTATTCCATCCCGTTATCTAATAAATGCAAATCTGACCAGATTCTCCTTACAACATAGCTTACTTTTGCCAGTGGTTCACTCAAACTATGGTAAACAGTCAGCGTTGTTTTCTGGTATTTACCTTTGGAACTTACTACCTACGTTCATTAAAAGCTGCCACAACATAGCATCTTTTAAAGCACAATTAAAGAAACATTTACTTCAACATCTTCACTAACATTTCATGGTACCGCCTTCCTCGCTTCCTTAATTCATATTTGTTTTTTTCTTTCTTTCATTTTCATTTCTCTTTGTGATTTTTATAGCAATTACGTTTTTGCTTTCTTTGAGTTGTGCGGATTGTTTTACGCCCTGTTAACTGAGAGTTCGCATCGATTTGTCTTAATGTGTATTATTGTATTGGTTTCTGTACTATTGTTGCATTTCATGCTTTTGAATTATCTTTCCTGTTCTTTCTTTTGTTTCCTTTTCTGTTTTTTGTTTTTGTTCTTATATTTTTCTATATATATTTTTTTTTCGATTTCGTGCTTCCAGTATGCTTTTCTTTTGCTCGCCACTTGCCTGCCCTGTATTTTATCAATGCAATATTGCTAGGAGGTCCCCCTGACAGTTGTTTACTTTGGGACCTCCTTCTGTATTACTTATGAACCATGTCACTTGTATTTTCATGATGGTAAAATAAACATCCTCGATGTACGAGGTGTACGACTCGTGCGGAATTGGACACGTACTGCCAGTTTCTGATTCGCGACCTCAGAACGGCCAGATGGAGAGGCGAAGATTTGTCGCAGCTTGGTGGTAAAGATGGCCCAATCGCGGATGTAAGATTCGTGATTGAAATACCACGTCTTGGCAACACTGCTGAGGTAAAATGGGACGTTGCTCAACTTCTGGGTGTCCGTCCACCAGTTGACTGAACTCACTCGGTTGTAAGTGTCGAGCCAATCGTCGGCGTCATCACCGCGGAGGCCTGCAAAGATAGGAGGGTCGCGTTGAGGTCTTGTGATGGTAGACGCAGGCGATGGAGCCGATACCGCCACTGTGGCAGCGTTAGGGCTAGCGGAAGGGCGAGGGTCCGATGTATCCATAGCTGCAGGGATGGGCGGGCGCAGACGGCGACCGGAACGCAGCTCCAGGGAGTCACAAACGCAGGAGGACGTCGGGATCTTGACGCACCTCCACCACTTTGGAAGACCGGGAAGACCGGACAACAACGCCCAGACGTTTATTCTGCAGGCACTACCAGCCTCAAGTACGAAGAAGAGGAACGAAGACGATGATGGTTATGTACAGATGAGAACGATGAGGTACGTTAAAAGTGCTCACAATAAATATGATATTGGGGCAGAACAACCCAGGTAGCACAGAACATTAGAAAAACGTTACATTTCTGTGAATGTTGCAGTAACGTTGCATGTTTTTCAACAACGTTGTTTTAATTTTCACCATTAGACATATAGCGTTCTTTTGTTGTACTCCAAACGTTACATAATGTTCGAAGTGCAATGCAATATTAATGCTTGGTTTGGAATATTAATGTAACGTTCAATATAAACATATAATGTTGAAGGTTATGTATTAAAAGTTTAGAAAACATTGAGACTGCACGGAAAAATAACGCAAGTGGTTACATACCTTCTATGTAATAGTGATTAACAAAGTTGTCATTTCTAGTTGAATAGAAAAAACTTCGTAAGCATCAATTTGTTGCGCATTTGTATTCATTTTGTAGTACGTATAATGCATTTCTAATGAAAAACGCGCATTTTTCATTAGAATTGAGAAACAATTGTTCACGAATACGCTCTGGCAAGTGTACGTCTGACATTTAAATATTCTTTAATACTGAATATTTTGAATATTCAACAAAAAAAATGGACCATCTCCCCGAAGGGAACCCTGGTGGGATGCGAAGCAGCAGCGTTGTGCACGGGTGGCGTCACGGGTTGAACGACGCTGACGCGGGTGCTGGAAGAACAGTTTGAAGCGAAACTCGGTGTAGCGTTTACTGGTGTAAACGTTTGTTTGAAACGCAGACACGGGAGGCGAGCGGGCGTTGGGGCCGGCAGCTGCGGGCGCTCCGGCGGGTGAGGAGAGAGTGACGTACGCACGCACCTGCAAGGGAAGCGTGCGAGGGGAGCGTGACGTCAACGCCCAGCTGCGGCGTGACCTACTTGGCACCGCTCCAACACCTGCGCCGAGGGAAGCCCGTTGCCTCGCGTTTGTGCGGACGGAGGGACAGCGTTACACAGGCTAGTCAAAGAGCTGCTTCGCATCTAATTAAAAGGTTTCGCGTACGTTACTTTGCGCTTACCGCGTATGCGACCCGATTCAAAGCGAAACTCTATGCCAAACCGGATTGCCAAATCGCCGTCGTCGCCATCACTATGGTCATCTTGCAAGATGCGCGCTTACGTACTACGTCGCCGAACGTCGCGCGACTGGAATCGCCGTAAAGACGCAGACAGACAGATGCACCGGCGACTCGCCACGTTCAACATCATGCGCCAAAACGCTGATCACACCGGTCGGCGTGCGAACGGTGGCCATCGGTGTCGGCGACGATCGACATCGGAGAACTCTAGAGCCGCAGAGGCACGGAACACTTTTACGGAAGACTCCCCGTGGCACACGACGCGAAAAAATCCCTATGCAACCCTTCTCTAGGTTTTGGGTAACATGATCTCGTGACGTCACGAATAAACGGCCTTCATTTAGAAGCTTCGAGGAGAGGAGGAAGGCGCGGGCGCGCGGGTTGCCAGAGCGCTCCTCCTCGCCCCGTGAAAATGGTCTATAGTCGGACACAACTCCAGTCTTCAGTGACGCTCCTCCCAAGCCCTTATAAGCGTCACCCACTGTACCTCCGCGAAGCTTCAAATTTCTTTAGAACTTTCCATGTTTCCAAAATAAAGCGAGGGTGACAACAATTATAGATCGTCCATAAGTTTTATGTCTTCATTCGTTTATCAGAGTAGAATATCGAAAGGATAATTCTCTACTGAGCGGAAATCAAGCGCTTACGCACCCCTCGATGGCACTTGGCGCACAACGTCTACATCTGTTTCCTTGATTTCAACATTCAGGCAGGTGGCAGGCTGTTGCATTGTGGAAACCAAGTTTTCTCCGTCCATCACAGGAGCTTCCTTTATTTCTAGGTTATTGTCAACCGCAAACGTTTAAGTGCGGCGCGCCGGCGCCTCGCCGTCGCGGCTCCGACAGACTCCGCACCGCGCTGCCGTCACTGCCCCTCGCCGCCGCCGGCGAGGAGAGAGGGTTTACGCCACGAGAAGGCCGCGTTGGGAATGGGCGCGCAGAGCCATGGGAGCGGCGAGATGAAATAATCGCCAAACTTTCCCGAAGGGTATATATGTCTCTGCACCTCCGTAGACCTTTGAAGCCGGCTCTCGTGGTCCCACCTCTTCTCCATGAAGTCATGTTCTGGACTGTGCGATCCAGCATGGGACCTCTTTCTTCCTGCAATGAGCATTTTGGATAGTGTTTACGTGATCATGTAACACCACATGCTCAAAATCGTCATGACTCTGTAGATTATTGTTTACCTGAGACATGTATTTATTGCAGGCATGCAGCACTACCGTTGATGATTTGCAGTCACTAATGCTGTGTTAAAGTGGTGTGAGTATTGCAAAGTTCATGAAGCAGCAATAAAAAAGAGACTCTTCTGATAATGAATTCTTTACATAGCGCGTAATTGCTAAGGCCTCAAAATTTCTTTTGTTGACTGAAGATCACCTTCACTTCGTGCTCTCTAGCGATTGCTACATGCTCAACAATAGTCACTGGAATTTCCTTCAATCCTGGATGCACGGCTTGTGGGTGAGGGGTCCACTGGTGATGTGCAAGTAGGAGTAACATTCACTGCCGTGTCATGTTCAGGTGGCTCACGTGGAGACTCTGGTGGGGTGTTACCACCGTGAGGCAACTCCGGAATGTCCATGTACATGCCTTCTAAAATGTCCTCGGAAGACTGCTGCCTCCACGACGCTCACGGGAGCTCCGGGCACTGGAATAAAAAGTTGGATTTGTACAGGCACTTGTGAACCTCACCGATGCTTAGCACACAAATTTTTACTACTGCCATACTTTGTGTAGGTGGCGGTCTTAGAAACGAAGGCTCTGTGTTTGCTGAAGATAAATATTTCAAATGTGTGCTGTAACTTTAAATGCACCGGAAATGTGCAGTATTGCAATGACTTTTAAATAACACCAATGCAAGCATCAAAGAATGGCTGGGAGGTGGAGCATCAGTAGCTGTTTTTTCTCCAACACATTGAGATGTAGGTGCATTGTGACAATGCAGAGTAGAATGATTGAAAATGCACCTGTATCGCCAGGATCCGGTGACGGTGGCCTAAAATGGCAGCGGCACTGCCGTGGAGGGCTGCAGCGGCCTGCCATGCAGCTGTCAGTGGCTTCCTTTTCACGCCATAGCCGTGTAGTGGCGCCAAGTTCCAATTTCCTAGAGCAGTTGGGTCTTCTCGCTGTGTTGTTCGTCCGTATATCGGACCTGCAACGTTTTGAAAGAACAGGACGTTTCATAACGAATATGAGGCAGTTTCAGAGGAACGCTAAGACATTTGGGTCCACTCACTTCGATTAAAAGATTGCACAACGCCGCTGAGCTGGCCAGAAAGGAATGGGACTGCGGAGACACTTCTCTGCTGCTGTTGAGCGCGTGTAGCGGGCACAGCGCGCGGTCTGCTTCGCGAGAATGTTTAATTACAATAGTAGCAGTAATCTGGGTGTTCTACCACCCAAGACTACGATATAATATGATGAGGCCATGGCGGTGGGGTCCGGAAATTGATTAGACAGCCTGGTGAGCTGAGGTTGTTTACGGGGACAGACATCGGAAGTACACGGACTTAACATCTAGCTTCCATCGAAATGCAGAAACCGCGGCCGGCATTAGATTCCAAGTCCATCGGAGCAGTAGTCGAGTATCGTAGTCATTAGAGAGCGTGGTAGGGCAATGTTTAATTTCGAGAACAAAACAACTATACAGCATGCTTAATATGTTAGCGAAACTACATTTACTCCTTTAGGCTGGCTTGGTACTCGCCTTGGAAATATAGACCAGGAGAAAGCGTAGTCTTTCTCGTACTACCCGAACAGTCAACTTTTTTTTTCAGAGGGACAGTGGCATCGCCAACGTTTTAGCAATCCGCCGCCCATTAGACGTTGCTGAAATAAATTTTCGGCAAACGCGTCCTTCAGGAGGTTGATGTCATCTTCGGCTCTGAAGGTACACACACACCACACTCGCTGCAAACGTTTCAGACATGCTATGAAAAAACGTGCAGCTGAAAAAAGTCAATGCGTCTGGCTTGACTTTGGCTGTGGCTGAAATAGCCAATCTAAAGAAAAA